>JAUYWH010000009.1:1099209-1111507 GCA_034779795.1 Ctenopoma multispine | reverse complement strand
CTCTCCATCGCTGTGTTTACTTTGTAATCGACAATCAACAGATTTCCCTTTCTACCAGAAGTCAAGACTAAACCAATAAACCTCCACAACATAATCATTTTTTATTACCTATTTTTATTAGCAATTTCACAAAATTAAATAAATAAAAAAGTGCAACTTTTTGGTCTGTGTTTATAATTTTTTTTTTGGGTAGTGTATTTCTCCATCAACCAGTGAAGTATGAATGTATGTCCACATACATGTTTTGAATAAGTTTATGCATGTGTCCATACATGCATGGATGTACTGTATGTGTCAGGTGTAATGAAATTCTCTCCAAGCATTTTTGAAAATGGGACCTTTTACTACCAAATTCTAATCAGTTCATCCTTAAAAAAGAGATTCCCCTCAAGGTGTTCCTGTGATATTGCTTTCACAAGAATGACATTGATGTCAGGTCACACTAACCTTGACCTTTGACTTTTGACTAACAAAATCAAATGAGTTCATCCTTAAGTCCAAGTAAACAATGTTGAAGAAATTCCCTCAAGGTATTCACAACACTGGCATTCAGAATAATGGGACAGATAACTGATGTCAGCTTTCACAGACCATCGCAGGTGCAGGGGCATGAAAATGGGAAAGCCCAGAACTTTTTTGTTTGCTGGTGGACAAATGGACACGTTGTTTTCATGCATTTTAAAAAATTAGCCAACTTAAGCTTTGTTTATTACTTATATTTTACTTTAGAACCGCTCATCTGGCACTGTTTGTCAGGAGACTGTATAACATAAATTCCTTGTGTTACATCTTCTATGACGATTTCACAAACCAACAAGTCAATTAAACAGTGTGTGACCCTGGTACTAAAGACATACCAGGGACCAGGAAGAAGTGCTCGGCATCATCAGGCATGCTGAATAATTAGATAACACTGATTAAATGTACTGCCTTGTGCCCAGTGCATGCCGGGATGTGTTCCAGACCCCTGGGACACTGAACAGGATAAGCAGTACTGAAAATGGTTGAAGTATTGAATTAATATGTTTAAATGAAGCAAATTAAGTAATTAAAGAGGATGCAGTATGCAGAGCAGCAATCAGAATGCTGAGATATATGCATATAAATGATGAAATCTGAAGGTCTGTTATAATGGCAGAGTTACCTGAGAAAGTCATATTCAACATAGTGGATTGCCTTTTCAGTGAAAGTTTGTTTTTTCCTTCAACCTTGAAAACATAATTGGATCCTTGAGGTAGCGAAAGTGAAGTCCATTTGGAGATTTTGGATGAAAGTTTACCAATTTGTCTCTGTACTAGTAGTGCATGTTTGGTGTACTAGGGGGATTATTAAAACACTCTTTTCAGTGCTGCTTTGTAGTATTAAAATACCCAACTAAATGAACAAAACAGACAAAATATCATGGAGAAAGAGTGCCCTCCACGTGGGCCCAAGAACCAACCTTGAAAAGGTCAGTTTTTGTTCTCACACACAAGAGAAAGTACGTTCTGAGAAAGGTATTCCTTTTGCATGCTGTCTTAGCATTTCTATTCATATCTGAATTTAATAATGATAATTTCCCTTTAAAATGTCTTTAATAGACACATACCTCAAAATGAATCTGTTAACACTGGACCTTCAGCCTGAATATATGTTGTTTCATTAGAGAACTGTACTGTCGGTAGAAAAAACTCAGATAACATGTATGATCTGCAGTTGGTTACATTTACATAATTACATTTAGAGAAGACATAGAAATAGCATATGAATGAAGGAGAAGGAGTTATTCATGATAAAAACAGTTATATCTATAAAGACGAAAAAAAACATAAAGACAAGCAAGTAGAATGTTCTGTATGAATCTTAAATACAGAAACTGTAAAACTGGTACTGTCAGATTCGCCTGCTTTCATTCATACATTCACACTGTTATTTGAGGACACACCCACCTCCTAGTTCTCCTGAAGCAACCCCCAAAATACACCTGAGGGCCTAGATGTGGACACTGTAGTTACACATCTTGTGTCTTTTCAAGTGATACCCAGATGGAGCAGCCTTTGATCCATCTTTATCCATCTTGCAACTTGCACTACAATATTCTGGCAACTGTTAAATGGATTGCTATGAAATTTTGTGCAAATGGCCATTGTACCTAAAGTATCAATCCCTGCCTTGATTTATCTTGCACCACCAGTGAAATAAATCAGCACAACATTTAGTATTGCATGGTGCGTATTTGACATCCATGACTCCCATAGGACCCTAATGACAATTATGACTATAAGAATAATGAATTGACTTTATATCTACCTTTATTCATTAAATGTTTTAAGACTATAATCCAATTAAAATAGTCAGCTTCCTAATTTTATTTTAGCACATGTAGTCGTTTCATATTTATAAATCAAAATACTTTTGACAACTGGCGAGTTGGATCAATGCAGAGGCAGCGGTTTCTTCTGTAGCTATTTAAAATTGCATCAGAAAGTTGTTTTAACCTCATTAACATTGTACGGAAGTTACAGTATGAGCACACAATCCTCTGTGTCACTTTCTGAATAATGATGGACCTGCAAGCAGTAGAGAGAATCAAGTATGGATTTATATCAGCTAATAAACACAGGCAGGATAATGGAATTGATTTATGGCTGGCTTAATGACACAGTGGAACAGTGCCTACAGGCTTGTTGAGGATTTGGCAGTAACCTGTGTTTGCTGCTGTGTTACAGTAATTTGTTGTGTTTTGCTGTCAGACAGGTCGTCTGCCATTAAGACACTGAGCTCATGCTGACTGATTAATGAGGGCCGAAACCAATACACTACCAGGGTCTCTAAGAAAAAAGAAGAGGTGTCACTTAGATTAACCGAGTGTGTGTACTATACATACAGTATATATGTGTCTGCATGTGTGTCCAGTGTTACCACAAAAGACATGAATGAACCCATAATCCACTTTTGTGTTCTGTATATGACTGTGAGATTTTGTGTCACTGCTGTTGTGGACCTGCAGGAGTTCTATCAATCCAGTCAATAGACCTCACCCATCAATAGACTTAACCTGAGTGGCTCAGTAAATAGTTCCGTATACATCACTGTGTGCATGTGCATTGTTTGCGTATTTTCTTCTGTGGGAATTTGTCCTTTTGTTAATTGTCTCCGTTCCATCCCAGATGATAACCCCAGAGTAGCTGTTTCTATAAATCCGGCTTTATCTGATTTTTAATAGTCACAGACTTCGTACTTCCTCACCATATAACTGGAGTAGAGCCAGGTGATTGAAAGTGATGTTGCCACTTTTGTTTGGCAGTGTAAAGTCTTCAATCTGTAACACCGGCAAAAAACTGTACTGTGTTACTGTGGTATACTAGCATGTACCACATAACTACTGTACAATACCATACAGAAACCTCATGTAGCACAAATGTTATGTTATAATACTGAGTTACATATGTTTTTTTAAATACTTATAAATAATATAATATAATAATAATATATAAACCATATAATAAAATGTACATTAATTAAAAATATAGTAATAAAATAAAGTAAGTCATTATTATCATTCAATTAAAGTCAGAATTGGCTATAATTAGTGGAACCTGGAACATATTTTAGGTTGAATTACAGTAAGTGGATTGTTGGGGATTGGATTCAGACCCATTGGCGGGTGCCTTTGTTCATATTGTTGTCAGAATTCTAACCATCACAAATAAATACAGTCACTTACAAAATGACATTCTGCTGAGCGTAGGAGATGTTGTAACTGGGACTGGCAGAGTCCTACCTCTTCATTTGCATTTTACCTTCACTTGACAGGCAAAAGAGGTTTTCTGATCTACTTTGTCAGAGCTGTGTGGAAACATATTCTCATTCACTGTTTAAAAATTATCTACTCACAGTGAAGTGCAAAAAATGTCAAATATTTGCATATAAATAAATGTAGGGGTATGAGTATTTGTTGGAGGTTGAGCACTTTCTGTAGCTGCTTCACAGTTAAGGTTGCAGCATCTTGGACATCATGTTGCTTGTTTCAAGGTGCTAAAGATGCTGAAAACATTTCCTTACTATATAGTTGTGGTGTTAACCTAAACATAAACCTGCTGTAAATCTAACTTTAACCTGGATTAAAGTGTTAATCCTAAACTATTAATTGTGGATAAGCACTGTCAAAGTTCCTTATTCTGCAATGCTGCAGGTATAAAGCTCATAGTGGTTTTCAATGTGTGTGTGGAGACCGCACGCATTCAGACATACATATTTCCTCTGCTCTGTGTCTCTTTTGAAATCTTTTCACCTCAAGACCAGGATTCATTTGTGTGCCTGTGCAGATATGAGAGAGATTTGTAGCAGCCATTCAGTGAGTTCATTTGCATTGGTCTCTAGCTGTTAGCAGAACAGAGAAAAGCAGTGGGAGTCTGAGATTCTCCTCACCTGCTCATCCAGCACAACTGACCTGCCTGAACTCTTCCCATTTCCCCCACATGTCCCTGTCCCCAACAGACTAGACACAGTTTAGGAGCTGAATGAGCAGTCGGAGTCGGGCAAGGGGAGGGAGATTGAACCTTTGAGTGTGGGGGAGGGAGTGTCAACAAAGAAGGACAATTTTCATTCCCCAAACAAACAAAATTAAAACAGAACAGAAGATAACAGCTTATTTTTACATTTCTGATTTTGTCATCAAATCAAAAATGTAAAAAATGGATAACAAGCATTTTTATTTCTTCATCTGTCATCAGTGGCATAATCGTTAACATTAAACTTCTGAAACATATACTTTAAGTTTTAAAAGCAGCTCATATGATCTGCCACAAACCATCCTTATAAGAATTGAAAATGATACTTAACTAGCATAACTGGCAGACTGTCCGGTTTTATGTAATTAAATAATACAATTCACAAACTTAACCAATTTTTTTTCACAAAGAACTATGAAAAAAGTGCTTAATGGAGCATTGGATTCAGATTGTAATGGAACAGAGGCTTGCCTTTAATTTATTTAGATAGAGCCTGCTGGCCGTAGACATGTAGGAGTGTCATATTGAGTAAATGAAAAAAGTTTTTTTCCAAATTGTCCAACCATTTCTTTAATTCCAAGTGAGATGACAGAGTATTATTCAAAGAGGGACTTGATAAAGTTTGATTTGATTTCTTGGAATCACAAACACAGAACAAACGGGGATACTTGAGTCTACTTTGCTTACCTATCTACTCACAGCAACAATTGTGGAAACAGCATATACTACATTTGTATTGACAGCTTGGTTGATCTGCCCACAGACCTTGATGTTTCTGCCAAGTCACATCCAAACACATGCACCTGTGGTTTTACGTATATGGCTGGAGCTTTGTTATTGTTGTCATCAGGAGACAGCTAAATTATTTCAACATTTGACAGCGAGATAGAAAAAAGGAGGAATTTTAATTTTGCAAATACTAAAAAAATTTGATCTGACACATAATGCTTTTGAAAATTAAAACTTAGAAATGTTTTTTATTTATTTCATTGCTTTGAGTACCACACAGGGTAAATTAAAGAAATAAATCACTAACATGGATTGAATTTATTAAGCCTTTTCACTGTGGCTCACACCAAAGTGAAATTATAGGTGTGATCACGCCCTTATAGCACTGACATTACAGGCAAAACTCACATCAAACACCAGTCAAGTTTCAAAGTTTATTTATTCCCAAAAAATAACTATGATAGCTAGTGAGGCACTGTCACTGTACCTTGTAGTGCCACAAGTAGCATCAAGCAGTTTGCAACGGGTTTTCATTTAGTTTGCAGATGCAATCTATTTGTATTAATCACCAGATGTACTGAGATAGCAGCTTGTTACCCATTTCGTTGTGGGACTTAACCTGGCACTGTCCTATACTCACACTGTGAAAGAACATCACGAGCCACAAGGAGCTACACATGCCTTGCAAACATTCAGACATATGCTGCCACACACATGTCACATCTGTGCCTGCAAAATCCGTCTGATGAAGCCTGAGGAAATCTGTCCCTGAGTGTTACTTACTCACTATCTGTGCATTAAACCAAAATGTATCTTATTCACTGTGATATTCCATCACATGTTCATTTTCTTCTTTTTGACATGGGCTTTGACCCATCCTTGTGTAATTAAATGTTCAGTGTTCCAGAACTTGGCTTAGTGAAATGACAGTTTAGTCCATCCAAACAATACTTGCCAACTCTTGACACTAAGGGCTGTCCATGTTGCTTATAATAATGAGGTATTTGTAATTGCCAAAACAACATATAAGCAAGTACATAACGCAGCACAACATAGAAACTATCAAAGTTTTGATGTTTTTTCACTCACCTTCAGAACCCAGATTGTGGGAAATTTTAAAATCTGAATATTTACATTATGCAGTAGGTATACCACAGGGCTCCATATTGGTTACTGTTTGTTTGTGTTTGTTCTTCTCCTTCTACAGCAATCTTCCTTTGTGCTGCTACAGACAGGTCCACAGCAGCCACTACAGTGTCGGTGAGTAACAACATTGCCCAGGCTCAGCTTGCACAATTATGTTTAAAATCAATATTGTTGACTTTAATAACCCTTTATGTTGAATATTCTATAATTTTTCAAATATGGAGGATTACTTTACTTTACTTTACTTTACTTTACTTTACTTTACTTTACTTGGCAGATGCTTTTATCCATTCCATTTCTGTAAAGTCTGAGTTACTACAAATTAACTCGTCAAGATGATTACCACATGCAGTTGAAACTATGGGTGTGTATATTTTCAGAAAGTCTGTAATTGTTTGCTCATAGGGGCTAAAGACTAGGAGCACTGTAAAAATTGTGATTTGTTCATGATAACTGATGCACAGTCCACTGACTACTAAGCTGTCGTTACCATCATTGTTTGACACAAGAACATGCAAGGTCCTGCTGGTATTGTAGGTTCATCTGTTTATCTGTTGCCAGAACTTTCAGTCACTCCTGACCATTTATCCAGTTTGTTGCCCAAACTTAACCATTATAAGGTGTATTCTCCTTCTGATTTATGGTATACGTGGGATACTGACACACAGTATAGTGTAGTAATGTCAGATCATATAAAATCACTGTTTCTTTGTTGATTTGTAAGTCAGTAACAAACATTCTTAGTGTGATGAAAATAAGAAATCAACAAAGAACCCACTGACATAAGTGGTGCCTTTTCAAGGACAAAACACCCTGGTGAAAATTGCTTTCCTTTGTTCATAACTAGAATAGTTATGAATACACTCATACTTAATTGTACTCTCCCGTGTACCTTCCCGTGTACAAACGTAAAACAAAATTGTTGTAACAAAGTACTGGTGGTTTGACCTAAAACCGACCTTTACAAGTGATGCCTGACTTTTGCATGTTAAGATGATGAACATCTGCAGTCTGTGTTTACAGAGATTTTAAAGGCAGCTTATACGTAAAATCAATTCAATTCAACTTTATTTGTATAGTGCCAAATCACAACATAAATCATCTCAAGACACTTTACAGTGTAGGATTTAAGACCCTACATATTCTATATATACTGTATGTATATATATATATATATGAAGAAAACCCAGCAATCCCTAAATTACATTTAGAAGCTAATACATGAGTTAAGCCACAGATATTGTGCTAGATTTTTATATTTCATCTATGTTATATGACATAAAGCTACAGTGATAAAAGCTCATACAGAATAGCCAGAAAGTACTTCTATTTAATGTGTTTTTTATGCCTATTCAAGGTAAATATTCGATGTAATTTTTGTAATGTAGGTGACGTGACACTTCAGTACTTTAATTAAACAGACAGTGATGATTTTTGTCTCAAACCACCAACCACCACACTAATTAAATTGTTTAATAAAGGCAATAAAAGCTGTGAAGCACAACGGATGGAATGTTACAGCTTCAGTGTATGGTACGGT
This sequence comes from Ctenopoma multispine, assembly GCA_034779795.1. Lineage (NCBI taxonomy): Eukaryota > Metazoa > Chordata > Actinopteri > Anabantiformes > Anabantidae > Ctenopoma > Ctenopoma multispine. The sequence goes on along the minus strand of JAUYWH010000009.1, from coordinate 1,103,599 downwards.
GAGATTTCAGTCATCTAAATAGGGAGAAAAGTGCTCACTCTATATTTTAAACTGTGCGTTCTCTGGTTCCACACTCACAGTCAATAACTATAATTAAAATAATAATTCAATAATTAGCTCCACTAAGTACAGTCTCAGATATGGAGTTCAAAAACCTCTCTGTAGTAAAGCGAACATTATTATTGCAGGGGCTGTTGTACTGCACTGTATTAGCTTGCACAGGTGTATTCAGTCAAATGTTTGAGCTTTGCAGTGGCCTCTGTTGCTCAGTATCAAAGCACAGGTTCTCAGGGTCAAAAATCTGCTCTCCCTCTGTACTAACAAATGCAGACAGCTGCTTAGTGATTCTGCTGTACCCTTCCATCTTTATCAGCGTTCTTCCTTCACATACGCACAAGCTGACCTTCACTGATATTTGAAGGGAAAATTTGACCAAACCAAGTCAAGACTTTTACATTTAATGTGATTTATTGTGGTTTATCTTATTCTGTTTAAGTGCTTTTACTTTCTGTATAACAATGAATAGAAGCACATATCTTCAGATACGAAACGAGATATTTTCAGCCATGTGGACTTTGTGCCAATCCCTTACAACTTGGGCTTATTTCACATTTTTACTGTTTTTGCCGCATGTCAGTTGCAGGTGCTAGTGCAAAATTTAGGCAACTAAAATACTGGGCAAGGTTAAAGCCAGTGTGAGATTCCAGAGAATAATCATCAGTGAAAAATAATTGAATTGTGACAGGACACAAACTCCAGTTTTCTGTATTCTGGAAGGATGTGCTACACTCCTGTGAACCACCCATCACTCCAAACATTTATAGTCACTGATTATGTTGTCCATTCACTTTTTTCCTAAACTAAGCAGTGGTATCACTGCACTTCTGTACATACAACAGTAAGTGTATGCATCACTAATCTGACAGCACAAAGTTCAGTGCTAATTCTAATTGCCTGTATTAAGTTCAACACTAAGTTTACAGTTACAGTTTGGTTGAGCACAAAGCCTGCAATGAATGTGCTGTGCAAAAGTGAATACCTCAGTTATTTAAAACTCAGTTGTATGATTATATTTTAGATAAGGGATTATTGTGTGACCTCAATAGCCAATAAGGATCCCCACTGCTAAAAGCTACAGAGTCAGTCCATGGCAATGTGACATGTAAATGTTCCCACAAAGGTCAGCGGCGCAGTGATTCAGTTGTAATTTGATTATTTTAAATATCAGTTAATTACTTTTCAACTTTGCAGTTAAAAATGCTGAACTCGATTCTCTCTGGATCCACCAATTCCCACATTAGTCAAAACTAAGTCATCACCTGCTACCAACCAATACCAATGTAATGTAATGTAAGGTCTCCTTGTTTACTGTACCTTTTTGTGAGATGAACAAACAGCTGGATTTGTATCTGCTTTATTCTGTCATTTCATCAAACGTTTACACAGGAACCAGTCTTTAATTTTCATTTTAGTCTCCCATGCAGAGGCCTTGAACTGCATCAGCAGTTTTCCCATTCTTGTCCACTGCTGAGCAGAACTAACTCACATTCCCACATTTGAAGATGTTTGGCTTTTCACAGGAGACAAGAGTTGTTTGTGAAAGATCAGGAAAATATTAATGTAGTGAGGAGAGCTGTAGAGAAGCCAGGGAAAAGCAGATTTGCATTATTAACTTTGACTGTTTGATTGTTTGAAGCCAGAAAAGATTATTTGTGAGGCTTGAATGCACGCGTCCTTCTCCACCTCCCTGACCCTCTCCCTCTCTCCCACTACACAGTAGACTGTATCACATCTGGACACTCTGGCCTGTCTTGTCAGGGTTATACTGGGTTTTGTGATCATCTTAACACATCACAAAGCCTCTGGTAACACCAGAGTTGGTTTCATTTAATAAACAGAATTTATTTTGTATGACTTCTATCTACATTTTGTTTACTTTATGCCTGTGTTAATTATAGTTTTTTGAGTAACCACTGCTGAGGTTGCCACTGCCAGTTCTGCTGCTGTTTTGTCCGGTCAAAGGATGAGCCCCAGGGTGCGTATGGGCTGATCAGCCATTATATATGTTCCACTGTGTGTTCAGTTAGGTAGGTCAGTTTGACTTTGTAAGTTGGTCTGCTCATTAGGAGTTAATTTTACAGTTAACTTTGCCTGAATTTAGTTCTGTCCTGTTGACCTATGGGCCCTGAATGCTATTTGTGTTTTTGCATTTTGACATCACTAGATGCTGATCACGTAATCAGGACCTATGGAACATTAGTTACTATGCTGAAAAGGATCACTGCTTGTGGATTTCAGGACCAGCAGAAAAGCTATGAAGAGCTAGTGTTTTCATTTGTCGTGCGAGGCATCTGTTTGTGCATTTGGTTGAGTCTTCATAAAAGCACACAGAATAAAATGACAAATGGTTTTGCCTCATGATTTTGGAGAATCTATTAAGATTAAGTGACCACATAGTGTTTCTATATGTTTTACCCCATTTCCTTCATATACCACTCATTTATATCTTTAATGTAAGCAAAACCTATCATGATGAAGAATGGCCCTCTACACAGGGACAGAGGGAGAAGAAGCTCTTTTATCTAATGAGTAACACTGGGGTTAGTTGGACTTAAATGGGTCACACATAAAAGTACAATTGGTGTAAAAGCCAGAGGGTGCAGAGACCCTGCTGTAACACCCAGTGGTCACTCACAAAGGGGCCAGTCCTTCTTACCAACAGTCATGCCCTCTTCTTCACTGCCAGCTAAGAAATCTAGAGTCTGCTTGAGAGCTGTGTTCCACATACTGGGAATGTTGTACAAACTTAGCCACTAGTCACTGAAGAAGTTGGAAGATAAGATCTGAATCTCAGCTCTCATAAAACACATTTTTCTACTCCTGTGGACAGATCAACATGAACATCAATGAACATGATCTGTGCCTTTAGGCAAAGATCAGGAGCAGGGTAAATCCTGAAGGTATTGACGGTCTTTTAGGTACTGGGTGTCAAATGTTGAAGGTTTACTACTGAAAAAACTACTGAAAAATAATGTTCTGTCAAACCAAAAATCTGTATTTAATCAATAATAAAATGATATCTGTACTATCTGATGCTAATACAGTTTGGGCTGTTGGTCCAAGAAGAATTAACGCATCAGTCATTTTAGTAGATGCCCCCAAAACATGATGTTTACACTGATAAAGAACTGTAACAATGTCATTGTTACTGAGTGATTAAGTCAACATATAAAAGAGGTCAGGATGTTTGGATGGGTTCACAACAGGCTGAACTTTTAGAATTTCTTATTTACATGCCGACAGCCAACTTTAACCTCAACTAGGGGCTTCTTTTAACCAAAAACTTGATTATTTTCTTTTTTCACTTCAACCACTACTGTGAAGTGATTGTTGTGAATTTTTGAATATGTACAGTATGCTGACCTTAGTAGTGACTGAAAGAACGGAGTGGCACTCTAAGTAATGTGGTGAAGACCCACTGAAAGAACAGATCTTGCATTGTTCAAAGAGGAAAGCTACGACATTCTCTAACGATTCCACTTTTGTAAAGGAACCATTAATTTTTTTGTGTATTTGTCATCTTGGAGAAAGAAAAAGTATATATTCCTGAGAGTAAGAATTAAATTCTTCTCTTCTGCAATATAACCTTTTTCATCCATAGAAATCAACATTAGCTGCAGCAGGTAAAGACTGAAATATCTTTGTGATCACTTCCGCACCCACGTTAGTCAGTTTTGCCTGGACAACGGACGATTGTGAAACGGATGACTTCACTGCTTACAAAATGAAGAGGGGAGAATATCATGTCACATACTGTGGGTCCTTACTTCAGTACTTCTTTACCTTAAAAGGAACCAAATGAAGTGGTCACAGCAGGATGCCTCCAGGACACATCCTTTAGAGCTATCTAGGCAGTTGGGATTATATGCAGTATCCTATTTCTCCTGTGAACATCTTGGGATGGCCTAGAGGAGAACACAAATGGAGAGAAGGACATCTGGGATACTTTACGCAGCCTTCTGCCACTGTGACCTGTACGCAGGAAAAAAAATGGATGCCTGGATAAAGTCAGTGGGTTGGCTGTTTAGACCTGGAAAAGTTAAAATACTACTGCTGGCCCAGCACTGGCCCTGTTAGCAGGAACTCAGAGTGTGAACACTCTCCACCAAAAGTCGAAACAATAATAATAGGAAAGGCCTTGGAAGGGCTGAGCCATAGTGGGATCGTACTATAGAGGCTAAGCCTGCAGTAGGTTGAAGGTTTATTTCAAAAGTTCTGCTTTGTAGCATTTTTGTGTTTGTCTGTGTGCAAGTGTGTGAGTGTGAGTGTGTGTGTGTGTGTGTGTGTGTGTGTGTGTGTGTGTGTGTGTGTGTGTGTGTGTGTGTGTGTG
>JAUYWH010000009.1:1077712-1094377 GCA_034779795.1 Ctenopoma multispine | reverse complement strand
GTGTGTGTGTGTGTGTGTGTGTGTGTGAGTGTGTGTGTGTGTGTGTGTGTGTGTGTGTGTGTGTGTGTGTGTGTGTGAGAGAGAGAGAGAGAGAAATCACAGTCCACAGTAAATCTGTTATCACTACAGATGGTTCCTGATGAGCAATAGGCAACACAGATTTTCCAACACCATCCAAAATAAGTCAAGGGCATCTACACACAAAGGACTGAACCTAACACACAGACTCACACACACACATTTCTTTTATTAGCGCTATTGAAATCATACTGTCTTTTATTGTATAGTGTTTTTGTGTTAGTTTAGTTTTTACCCTAGTTTGCTTTATAACCTTTATGAAATGATTCATCCAGTAACTTTAATAATATAGATAAGTGACTACTGCTTTTCTGATTAGTTGCAAGCCATTCACACGAATGACATCTGGGCTGCTGGGTTGCTGCTCTTCTTCACAGGTGAAAGGACCTGTCCCTCATCACTGACAATACAGTGGTAAATTCAGGCAAGGAGAGACCTGCCTGACCCTTGATGTCAGCTAACGTGACTATTGTAGTCCAGTTAGATTTTTAACTGTACAGAGAGGGAAGAGACGAGAGAGAAGAGAGAAGTTTCCTGTTTGAAAAAAATCAAAGCCAAAACACAACACTTCCTTTCACAGCACAAACTGTGGGAATTAAAGAAACGCATAGTAAAAAGTGACTGATGTATTTCATCTACAGGGCACTTGGTGCTGGTTTCAAGTCTAATTTTTGACAGACTTGATTTAAAAATGAGGCAGCATCACTCTGTGTAATAGTGTCCCGTTTTATCCAGGAACCACTCTTTGCTGTAGGTAGTAGAGTTTTGAATATTAATATATATAAATAGCTGATAGAAAACCTGGTTACGCATATTTATGACAGAGAAATCTCAGAAAGAAAAATCAGGTTTCTCTAATCCTCTACCCCGACTGGAGAAGCCAGGTTTCCCGTTTACATGACAGTTGAGAGATGAGCGTGCTCCTGAAAGCCCACACTGTAACCTGGTTACTTAAGTGCATGTAAACGCACTCACAGTGCTTTGGGTATAGTGGTAAAGTGGTGCTGCATAAAAGTCCATTATAAAATAGATATGTTTTTGGAATTGTCAGTAGAGCCCAGAATGAAAATATGAACCCAAAATGAAGCATAGTATGACCTCTTTAAAAGTAATCAATAACTAACTGTGGCCACACACAAATATTTAAGATTGCAGAATGTTTTACAATACAAAATAAATGAGCATAGTGTTTTAATCTCATCTGTCTAATTGTTTTCCCTTTACTTAGTTTTAAGACTTAGGACTTATAACTAATAAAATATCATCATATCCTGCCATGCACTCCTTAAAAAAAGGACTTGTTTTAGGAGAACTGGGTGGATACAGGGCTACAACGGCTGTTTTCTGTCAGTCAAATCTGGAAACACAGCTCCGGTTTATAGAGACAGCATGTGAAGTTTTTTTTTTTTATTTGTTTGTTTGTTCCTTTTTCACTTTTAACCTCTGACTTCTTCACTGTAGATGTACTGTGCAGTACAGAGCTTGAATGGGCTGCGATTGACAGATGGCAGCTCCTGTTATTATTGCAGACACAGTCAGCTGTGGGAAATCTATCCTGAAGAGGATCAGCTGTAGTTTCTTATGTTATTGTAGATGTGGTTAAATTATAACACAAACTGTGTTTATTTAAACGGTTAACTCACAGACTAGAATGCAATGCAAATAAGTGTGTAAGAGTGTTTGTTAGAATTGGCCTAAAATGACCAGAAGGCAGAGTCCAATTGATTTAATCAGATTTTAGAGTGAAGATAGTTACTGTAAATTTCTCAGCCTAACTCATTCATACATGTCTTGACTGAGTGACAGAGAGACAGGTAAGTAGGCAGATGAAGGCAAAGTGATTGACAGGTCCTATGACAATGCCAAACAAATCATGGTGGACTGACAGAAGCAGTAGGTGTTGTATTTCTCTACAGCCTGGATGGATGGCTGCATGGGCGGATGGATGGATGGATGCAGGGCAGACAGCCACACTGACAGGCTGACCTAGATTGTCAGAAAAGAGAATGGGGGAGGAGAACGAGAGAAAGAGAGGAGATCGAAAAAGTAATAGATAGATCAGGGTTTCACCTCTGCTCTGTTGTCCCTCTGTGTGAAGGATCATTTGCTGTTGTCATCTCTGCTGACGTTCTCTGTCCTGTCACGAGGCTGCAGCTGTCAGCAGCTGGGAAAGCAGCAGCGCCTCACCAGCCCCGCTGTCTGACACAATCATGCAGTATCACATGAATGTCTGCCTCAGCCGTGAACTTAATGAGGACTTGTGGAGCTCTGTGAATGCATCTCCCAACAACACGCTCACTGCAGTGTAACAGCATGGATTTCTTTCCAAACAAAAAGACGCTATTACTCTACATGATTATGAGACTGATATATGTAAAATATATCACTAGTCGTTTCAAAATATGAGTCAATGGTCAATCTTCACATTTCATGTTAAATTTAAAGAAGAAATTGATTCTTCTAACTCAACTAAATGTTATCCTCAAGTTTTGTTTTGTTTTTTATCAAGTTGAGTTAAAAAAATATTTAATTGAACTCTTGTTTAGGTTCAGACAATAAAGATCAAACGTTTACATTGAATTAGCCAGAAACTGTTTACTTCGATTAGATCTTAGATAGATCTACATTTAAAGTGTAGGGTGGTTGATGAATTTCAGGCCAATGAACATGAGCTTACTACACGACCTGCATCTAGCTTCTTTCTATGTCAAATCTGGATCAAAGTTTGGTTGAATATCAGGATTCTGCTACAAAGCTTTCTGAAGAATACATAATGTCCCTTTAAAAGTTTAATCCCCACATTTAACATTGCAGTTGAAACTGAGAAGATCAAATCATCATCGCTGCAGCAGACTCAATAAAGGTAACAACATGGCAGCTAAAGCATTTGACAGATTCTGTCCAAGAATGGTGAGGTTTTTTTTTTACTATTCCAACTGTATCATATGTTGTATTTGCAATTTTGTGTCTGACTTGTAGCAACTTAGCATTAAAAAAGGGAAAAACTAAATTAGAAGAAGTTTGGTGACATTACACCACATGGTTACCAGTTGTCATAGTAACACACCACTATTTTTTCCAGGACGCAGATCTTCCAGGTTGCACAGCAGTCACAAATATCTCCATCAGAACAAGTAATGGAAAGCTTTGTCACAACAACACATGTAATACATCTCTGCACTCAGGACAACCAGAACCAGGTAAAACTACTACAAACTGGAGAGAGCAGAATACAGTATATAGCAGTATATATTGTATAGCTGTATACAGTTATATGCTGAGTAAATTCACACATTTTTAATGCAGCTTCTGGTGAAAGTACCATGCATACAGAATTCTGTATGATCATGTATGTACAGTAGAAAAAATACCACCATTTAATATACTGATGTTGCTTAAAATATCTGGATAAATGACTGTACTGGTGTACACTGCATTGCACAGTACTCTACACCATTTTCAAAAACATGCTGCACGCTCTATTTATTCATTATAATGGCAACGACATACTTTAAAGTTTCCTTTTTTTAATTGTGGTTGGAAAACTGTAATTACATTTGTTCATGTGCAGAAATGTGGACTAACACTAGTATGTAGTCCTTCATGGGGAATTTGGCCTCTGAGAGATTCAAATTGAGGCCTAAGTCAAGCTGTGCAGTATGCATGACCAAATTAATTAAACAGAGAGACGGGAAAATATAATTAATCTGCCATATTATCTGGTCGTCATGATTGAAAGAGATAATTAAAGATGGAAAGAGCTCTCCTGCTGTATTTGTAGTATTTTTCTCCTTTGTCTCTCTATCCGCTCTCATTTCCTCCCTCCTGTCTGTCTATTCCATGTGTGTGACATTTAAGAGTCAGGAGGAAGAGCTGCTAATGAATCTGTGGGGATTAACTGGTCAGATGATGGAAGGTGGAGCTGCAGCTCAAAGCTACAGATACAAAACACCACTTTTAGACTTCTGATGGACTAAATACAACCAAACCTTTTCACACATGTAGGCACACAGACCTATTTCTGTTTATCCATTGCTTATTAGTATACCAGTCATTTACCTGTGCAAACGTATGGAAACCCTGTGGATTTTCAGCATTAACTGATACTGACCTCATAGAAAGATAAAGAGAGAGATGAGGAATAGTCCAAGACTCCTGGAGGATGAACAACCCAAACCTGAATGCAGCCCTAACAGGCAGGATGTATATGTATATGTATATATACTATATAATTTGTCAATGTCTTGGTGATATATTTAACGTGCTGATTAAATGAGAAGCCAGAGTCAGGTGTAACACTAAGATTTTGGGCAGTCAGGCTTTGAGAAATCACACAGTGGAGTGTTATTGAACAAACGATATCTGTATCAAGATGAGACAGCAACCAGCATCTCAGTTTTATCTGTATTCAGGAGCTGGAAATTCAGTAAACACCAGCAAGCAAGCCTCTACTTTACTAATCTGAGTGTTCCTAACCACTTACAGGTACATACAACAGGGTATCATCAGCATGGCAGTGGAGATAGATTTCATAAATATGTTTGACTTTGCAAACAAGTGAAATACACTATGAAGTAAAACGTGCAGAAGGCCAAGAAGGAACTGCTGTGGTGGAACACATCTCTCTCACAGAAACATACCAAGTGGAAAAGCATAACAGCAAATACAAACCACTGTAACACTTAACACTTGTGCGAATCTTAGCTGAGGGTCATTGGAGGTTAACCCAGTAGGCCAGGCTTGGATCTTAACCAGCAAAGCTTAAGCCCAAATCCAAGATTACAATAACATTTGAAATGCAGGAAAATGCTCAGAAGCTGAGGACATCCAACATGGCTGCCTGCCAGTGTCACACGATCTTCAAGACATTTTGTTTAATTTGTATTTTGATCAATTTTTCTCTCATTGTTCATTTTTTACTCACTAGTGTAATTGCTGGGGTGCAGAGACTAGGGATAGGGCACCATAACCAAGTTTTTAATCAAGATCCCAGTTCAACTAAAATAAACTACACCAGTGATTTGTAAGTATAATTAGCCCATTCAGCTGCACCAGTCCTGTGTTTAAATATAGTGGAAACAAACAGACAAAGGCGCTTCTACAAACTCTCTACTCATTTGAGTATTTATTTAATTTAGAGCATTTTTCTTTTATTAGACATAAATTATACCAAAACTTTGAAAGAAACTTTTTGATAATTAAATTGTTATCAAGGAATCTAATCTTTTTCAATGTCAGCAGTCATGTAATGGAAGTGCAAATTCCATGTTCCAAAGGGATTAATCAAAATCGCTGACATGTTTTCGGTAGTTCATGAAAATCTTGAATGTAAAAGGGATGTACTGTGTAAGAACGTTGTTGAGTTGCTTCTCACTTACCAGTAAAAGTTCAAGCCAGCAAAGGGAATCTCACAACATCAGTACAGCAACTTTAAAACATACTGGCTTTCTTTGGGTGGGCATTCTGTTCAGCTTTGACTACAAGTCTTGTAGGAAGAAATCATTTTATTGAACAACCTCTGAAGTTGCCATGAAAGGCTCAGGTTCATTAGCCATGCTCTCAGTGGGAACCAGGCGTCTTTACTTAGGCTGTGATCAGTAACTAATGGAAAAACTGGCACTAGTGGCTCTGACATCCAACATTTGACAGTTTGATAGCAGAAAGAATTAAATTCAGTGAGCTGCTATGTCAGGAAATCAAACCAAACAGACAAACAGTGAGCAAACGTGGTAAAAAGAATGGTATAACACAGTTTGTGTCAAGTTTAGTTGCTTTGTGCAAAAGATTTTGTCAGTCGCTCCTGAAAGCTTTAAGTGTCCTTGAACACACAGACAAAAAGACACTTTCAAAATGGATCTTTTCCTTTTCAAAATTTTATTTCTAAAAAAGAAATCCATGCAAAACAAGAAAAGAAAATGAAACTGAAGAAAGAGAAATACCATTTTCTATGTGCCACTTTCCCCTCGTTCATTTTCTAATAGGATAGACAGAACTTCAGACACGCCTCTTACAAACCCTACATACAGATGTCAAACTTGCATGTTTTTGTGCATGCAAACCTTAAGTATATCAGGCCCTGAGTGCTTTTTTTCTTAAACTGATTTCCCATTACAAATCATTTCCCAAGGAAATACTTTACTTTTCAATTCAACTTTATTTGTATAGTTCCAACTTACACAAGTCAACTCAAGGCACTTTACAGTGGAGGGTTTACGACCTTACACAGAATATTTGTCGAAAACCCAACAGTCCCACTTGAGCGAGCACTAGTCAACAGAGGAGAGGTAAACTCCCTTTAACGAAAGAAGGGTGGGCGAGCGTCTGCCTCAACCGGTTGGAGTGAGTGGACAGAGGAGAGAAAAAAGAAAGAAAAAACAGGTAACAGATCAAAACAACAACATGGAGCAGCAAACAAGACGCTGGGCAGGTTGGTAGGACCAGCTACCACAGGCCGAGGATACCTGAGGAAAGATAGAGAGAGGGAGAGAGAGAGAGAGAGAGAGAGAGAGAGAGAGAGAGAGAGAGAGAGGACGAAGCACAACTAGGGGTGAGAGAAGAAACAAAGTTAATAACATGCAATGATGGCATAAGGTGGACAGAGAGAGAAAAGGAGGAGAGGAGCTCAGTGTAATGTGGGAGATCCCCCAGAAGACTAAACCGATAGCAGCATAACTAAGAGATGGTTCAGAGTCACCTGATCCATCTCTAACTATAACTACTATATATTTTAGTCCACTAAATTTAACAGTTGTAATTGGAAATGTCAAGGATTCAAACAACTGTTTTGTCATTTTAGGATAGGCAAGCCAAAGTAATAAATTTACTTAGTTTGCATATAAGACACTACAATTTACATACTACATACTACAAGCTCGAAAAACCCTTAAATACACTGTATTTGAAATAAATCATCATTAGGATGATTTATTTTGATGTAACCTCTCAGTGGTACATGAATTATTTGATTTACCTCAGTCATCTATAACATTAAATGTTTCTTACAACACACTGTACGGTACTGTGCAGGTGTAACGGTTGAGACACATGACCATGGTCTCATGTTGCGGTTCTCCCTGAACCAGGATCAGAGTAGCAATAGCAGTCTACAAGCTGCTGCTCCAGTGCACTGCAATCAGCGACAGTACAAAGTGTAGGTCATCTGTGTTTTAAGAGGCCCCAAAAACAGAAAACAAAGACTGAGCTGTGCACCAAATCATTACAGCCCTACTGTACAAACATTTTAATTTAGACCTGTCAAAGTACACTGTGCTGTGTAAAACTTTGTACTTAATTATGAATGTATGATTTTTACAGCGGTACTGCTAATTTTAGTGGTGTAAAAGATCTCATTCCCGCCGCTGTTCACTGCCTGCAAATGACTTAAAGATTATTCTGTGTGTAAGGGAAAAAGAGGAAGCATGCAGTGCCACCTTGATTGGCAGTGCAGTGCTGATCATTATAATCCCAATGGCTGAGACTGTTCAGTGATGGGAATCAATGGACATCATTTGATCTATGGAACCAGGAACTAAACGCTCAACATTCTGAGATGTTAAAGTCAGACTAGATGATCAGAACCTGACCTGCTGACTGTTGAGAGTGGAGAACATGCTGGAGATGGATGGACTGAAGTTTACAGTGTTGCCACAGAGAAAGATAAAAACACATCTCTCTTTTTTCCTCTTTGTCGCTTCTTCTGTCCCTTTCTCGATTTTTCTGTTACTTTTTTCTCCTCTTCCCACCCACCACAGTCTAGCAACACATTTTTTCTTTTACTTCTTATCTGTGACCTCATTCACCTGCTGTTCCACCTACGCTCGCAGACACAGACACACAAACAGTGTGTTTGAATAAACGTGGATTGTTCAGCTCTCCATTGTTGTGGCCAAGGAGGTGAGATAAGGTACAACTGTTCTGATCAATACACTGTCAACACAGTAAGACACTGTATTTTATTGTGCTTTCATTTGGACATTGACTGGTTAAGCTATAAATAGCAAGATGGTTAACATTAACTTGATAATGAATAATGATAAAATATGTTTTCCTAACAAAAGTTACAAAGTGCTTAGACTGAGAACCAAGACAGCTCATGTAACGCAACTGTTTGTAGAGAATCAAATTGCAATAAGACAACATCTTCTATAACATACTGAGGATATATTTTCAATTAATGTAAATGGAAAGGTTCAAATATGTTGATATTGAACATACTAATACAATTTCACCTGCTAAAATGTCTCTTCTTGCAGTATACCTTTATTTGATGTTTTTATCTGGTGTTTAGGCTGTCAGAGCACCGCAAGCTTACAACCTAAGACCGAACAAAAAATGAAAACCTAATGTCTTGTTTAAGTGCTTAAGCTATCTACAGAGGGGCAATGTTTCCTACTGCCGTTACTTCAAATTAAAGTTTACAATGAACAAATGAATCTCCAATCCACACAATACCCTATTCCAGCCTCTGCCCAACAGTCACTGCTATCAGAAACAGCTGTCCTATTAAGTTAACAGCACCACTCAAAATGAGCTGCAAGAACAAACTGTGTTCACTCGACTATCAGAAATATCAGTATCACTAGAAAGTCACTGGACAAAAAAAGGTTTAAGTCACATGTAGGCTCCTCGAGGTGAACATAAAAATGGAAGAAGACAAAGTGAAAACTGGACATAAAAAGGCAAAGTACTTTTTCTCTGCACATACAGCAGTGTGATGCTAACTCATTAACAGCGGTTCTATTCAATTTCCAGTAAGTCATGATGAGTAAGCCAGGAAAAACAACACCAGGAGGCTGAAACTAAATGGAACTCAGCCATGTCTGTGAACATTTTTTAAATTTTATTAGTGAATTTAAATAATGTATCCAGTCATGTTCTGATAAAAATAGATGTACTTACTAATCAGTTAGTAAGATCTTTACTATTCATTAGTACATCTACAAAAAACTACAAACAACCACAAAACAATCCATTTTTTCACTGTTCTCTGGGAGGGCTGTAAAAAAGCTTTGTTTGCATGTGAAGACAGTTTTACTAGTTTTACTGAAACCCACATACATTAGTCATTGGAGTCAGACAGTCAGTAGTTGTATGTTTGTTCAGATGGGATGAGCAAGGTGGGGTAATAACGACAAGCAGACAGGATGGGAGCAGGAAAAGGAAATGGTCTTACTGGTTCAAGGCTGACTGAGACCCATCCATGTGGTTTGGACTGATAGCATCACAAGTAGCATCGCAGCTGCCCACAGCTTCACATTAAACTACAACAATCATCATCATCATTATCATCGTCATTATCATTAAAAGTGATTGTACCTAAAATCAAATGAGAAATGACTCATTGCTTTTACAGCTGCTTCTCACAGTGTCAACTGATAATGATGTGAAGGTTTGGAAGTTGGATGTGCTAAGCTTGAGTCTTTGCTGGTTGCTCGGCAACCTCATGTGACAACTAGACAGCAGGAAGAGATCGCTCGCAGCAAAGAATTAGTCCAGGACTTCAAATTGTTGTTTTTACACATTTTTGTATGAAAAAACACATGAGGTAAAATGTGTGAACTGATGAGCTTCAGATTTACAGGTATGACTTTATGTACATTTATCCCCTAAAAAACCCTGGTTTAAAATAGGTTTAAGTTAAGTGAAAAGAGCGCTGTTAATCTGAATGTGTAACAAAAACAAGAACGTTTCCCAAAAATTACTCAATGTTTCCTGTGTCAGTGGTCATCTCTGCAAAGAGATGTTAGAAACCTTCCGAACAAGTCACAATAAATAGATAGCTTCCAAAGCTGCAGAATGTTGTGTACAAAATTCCTCCTTTTTGCTGCTGTACTGTAAAACAGCAGACCCAAGGACTTAAGGCATTTCATGCAACATTAGGCAATAAGGGCAAACAGAAAATTACTGCTAAGGGAGGAGGGCTGGTTCAGATAAAAATGGGAAAAAATTGTTTAGACACCAATCAAAACTAAACTACAGAGCAAGGAATAGAAGCAGTACCAAGCAACAGAAACAGAACAATGCCCACCCTCTGCATGTAACAGGAAACACTGACCAGAGTGCAAAACAGAATCACAGTCTCAGTCTTTTTACCAGGATCAAGTTAAGAATCTAGCTTCATCAAAAATAATCTCAAAAAAGATTCAATTGCTAATTAATAGAAGACGAGCTACAACAGCCTTACACAGTTAGCACTACATAATCCAATGCATACTCAAATACACGATTATCTTGCTGAAAGCTGTCTGTCCAGCAGAGATAACATTACAATATCTCCGGCTGCCTCTGTCACAGACACACAGACACACGGCACCCTCACTGTGCCTCTCACTCCACCAGTCTTACCTTCTCCACATCACTTTAGAGTTTTTTTTAGTCACTGCAGGTGGTTACACATATAACTCCACAGCTTTAGTTTATTTTATTTACCTACAGTATTAATGGTGCAGCACTTAGAAAAAAAATTAATCTAGATCGATACACAAAAACTACCTGCAGTATCTCTACTAACAGTTACCTCCATCATGAAATAATTCATTATACCAATGAAAAAATAATCCAATTAACAAAATAAATAAAAATAACCTGTTTTATGTGAGCATGAATTATTACCCAACGCAGGGATGTTGCTGAAACTTTGGACACTGCAATAAAGTGAGAGCTGAAAGTGAATAGAGAGTGACGAGGAGAGCTCGAACTTTTGGGGTTTGGAGTCAGCTTTGCTCACTCACAGAGACTTATCTTGGGACACTTCCTGCATTCCTAAAATATTAGGGGCCATTTCTTGACTTCATTGGCAAAAACAAATAAATATCCAATATACTGTACCCAGTACTCCAGCCATACGTTGTTGACTGGGCCCTTTATTGTTTTGATGTATTGTGTTGTTTGTCTTAATTTCAACTTTTATATTAAAAATCTTATAAATAGAATTAATAAAAGGACCCAGACAACTTAAAGCCAGTCCCGTTGTTGTTCATGTGGTAACTAACCGTGGTCACACATGTTAATTTCCTATGTCTGTTGTGTAGCTGTGTGGCACGCTGATACTCTTATTGCTTCGGTTTGATCTATAATGTAGACATAGATTTTTTGTCTTTTTCTTCCACCACCGTTATGTGTTGAAGTAAAGGCCTGTAAGTTTGGAGTGTTCACAGTGATCTTCAGAGATGAACTTTTTATTCCCCTGAACGTCATTTAAACACCCACTTCTCCCAAATTACCACTGAATATGCGTAATGAAATAAAAATGAAAATGTCCTCCCTTCTTCACAGTGGTATCTGTCTATTTAGATTGAATTTGAGATATGTGTCTCTGTAATTTCACCAATACAGTGCAGACAGATTACATTTATTTTGTGCTACAGCATTAAAAAAGTGACAAAATTCAGTATTGACAGTGTCACTGACTGTGTAACCAGGTTATAGGCTTTTCTGGCTTCACATACTGTTTTTTTCCAGCAAGCAGATTCCTTATCTGTCATGTTAATGAGAAACCTAACCTTCTGTAATCGGGGTAGGGGATTAGAGATACCTGATTTCCTCGGGTAGGTTTCTCCTGGAGAAATGTGCATGACAGGAGTGGAGTGGCTGGTTGAATTGAGAACATTGACTTTGAGACCTTGTGAGGCTCCAAGACTGGTACCAGCTTGACTGTATCTTCACCAGACGCTCAGTGTTTCTGCTCTGTACAGCTCAGCCATTCCTCTGGAAACTCCACAATACAGACAGTGAAATGAAAAAATAATTAAAGAGTAGAGGAAGGCTCTTCTAGGGTCCCTGAGGCCCCCCCTCCTCCAGCACCCCCAGAAGCAAGGTAGAAAGCGCAGCAAACTGCGCAGCATGTGTCACTTTTGCGTTGCCTTCATGATCTGTCCATGAGGACCTCTAGGAGGTCCACAGAGGACGCGGTCTTCTCAGCACTCAGCACATCTGCAGCAGTGTGGTTCCGGTTTAATGGTTAACACTCTGGACTATTAATCCAGCCTTCCTGGAGTTCTAATCTCTGTGGAACCTAAACTTTAGTAGGAGTGACTGTCATCAGTTGGCAGGATAGTTGTCTATTAACCCCAGAGTTGGTGGTTCGAGTCCCAGTTCCCTTGATTTTGAATTTTAGACAGACAATGAAAAAATGCAACAAAACCATCCAGCACAGCAGGAGACCAACACAGCTGGCTATAGCAAAACAAGGCAGGTTTGTCTGAGAAAAATGGCTGAACCACGCTCAGCTGCTGCAGCATGATATAAATCATAGGATCTGGAAACCCACTGCATTGGC
This sequence comes from Ctenopoma multispine, assembly GCA_034779795.1. Classification (NCBI taxonomy): domain Eukaryota; kingdom Metazoa; phylum Chordata; class Actinopteri; order Anabantiformes; family Anabantidae; genus Ctenopoma; species Ctenopoma multispine. The sequence continues at coordinate 1,082,022 of JAUYWH010000009.1, read as the reverse complement.
AAATACCTGCAAGTGCATGTTCCTGATGGACTTTCAGGTACAAACTCAACTCAGAACTGCCTTAAACTTAATAAGTAATGTGGAACCTAGTGGGATCGATCAAAGAAATTCACAAGTGGTTGAACTGGTTGGAATCAAGTGACAATGAATCACTGGACTTCCCCAAATGAGTATGGGCAGCATGAGCAAGGCTTCAAGCACGTGTGACCTGATCGGCATGGTTGAACATATTAGCATGGCCAACGGGAGCAAGCTTGGCAGCTCTGTTGAGTAATCAGTGAATTAAATTAATCAGATTTATCTTCAGTACATTTCTTTCCTGCCTTGTTTGTTCTGTATGCTTAAAGGCCTTTAACTTTTCACTGTTTGCATCAAAGTGAAAGATGTGGTCATCTAACACACTTCATGGCAGCACATGGTAACCTGCATGTCTTCTCCACTCTGCTTTGTTCCATTAACATCATTATTTCCCTTATGTCTACTCACAAAGTGTGTGAGTGTGTTGGGGCTGGGTGGGTGGATGTGGGGGTGGGCAAGCATTCCTGTCTCTGTCCTGTCTGTCTGCTGACACAGTGACCAAAGTACAAGACGAATGGGGTAAAAGAAGAACAGAGTCAGCAGGAGGTCAAGGCAACTGGGGAGAAGGACGACTGGAGGGCGTCACACAGGGGGAAGAAAAGAGGGGAAATCTCCGGTGATGGAAGGAGGAAGGAAAAGAGGGCTGGAGCAAAAGAGAAAGGAACGTGGGGGGTTAATAGTGGGGTCTATACAGGGGATTATCCCCCCCCCTCCAGAGACCCACAAATACACATACACTTAACGGATTAAGGCAGTACACCTTAATCACGATACACACAGACCCCAGTCCTGCATACATTCAGTATTCTCATGCTTCCTCTATAGTTGCCAAGAAATTCAGAGATCCATTCACTTTCTATTACATGTCATAAATCCTATCTCCTGTGTCACACTTGTCTGTGTGAGAGGATTTACCACAAACGGACAACAGAGACAAATAGGGAGAATTCTCCTCAGTTCCACCATGAAAATTCCTCATCAACTTGTGAATAATATCACTTGGCAGTCACGGAAATGGTGGCAGACAGCCCCATGTTTGGTGACAAGCATGATTGGATTTTCATTCTTTGTTTTTCTTTTTTTCTTCTTCTTCTTCTTCTCCTTCATTTTCCGTGTTTGAAAAGTGCCCTGTGGGTGGCTAACAGTGCCAAAACCACATATTTGGATACTCTTGGAACAAATTGTTGGAGGTAATGTGTCCTTGGCAGAGCTGAGTGCCCAAAGATTCATGGCTAAATCCCAGATATTGGACAGTCTGTCTAAAGCCAGAAATACCTAATACCACATAATCAAATTGTAAGAAATTATAAGAACAATACATCGTAAGAGAACTTCCTAATGATGCAAGAAAGACTAGAAACCATATGGGACATGGCTGCTTCTTTAAGAATTTTGTAATGACAAATGTGATTAGTTTGAAGCTAACAAAACCAACACAGAGATTCTTACAGGGGTTCTCTGATAAATTCTGATTTAGGTACATTCATTGTGTGTCCTCACCCTGTGCCGACATGCACTCTGAGGTTCAGGTGAAGCTAAGTGGGTATCTTCTGAAGTCCCTCAGCAGAGGGACACATCATGGCACTCCTCATATATAGATAGTTTCTTTACCTGGACAAAACACCACCGACAAACCAGCAAACCACAAAAGAACAATCCAGGAACCCAGAATACACAGTATTTTATCAGTTTGATGGAAGGTCACACATTACAAAACCTGGCTTGTCATTCTAAATTTCTGACGCTGTCAAAAATGTGTCTTTGGTGACAATGACCATGTTTGAGTTTCTCTCAAAGTGTGATATTGTGAAGTCCTGACCAAAGCGTTCACCACTTGTCAGTCTCTTTCATCTGGGACAGTCCAGAATCCCACAGTGTCTACATGCTTCAGAGGAATGGCCTAAATACAATACATCTCTAAATATGGTATGAAATATGCCAAAACTCTCCTACAACATGTGTCTCTGATAAGTGGAACTCATACTGTTACAGGACTGTAGAGGCTGTAATGTCATGAGCCTAATGTTCTACCATATACTGGACATATACAGCAGATTTTCTGTACTGCTCACATATGATTTAAGTGTAAAAAAGTGATGCTACAATATTCATTTTATCTATGTTAATTCATAACCTCGTGACCTCTCTGCCAGTAATTTACTGTAAATACTGTATAACCTATTCTCTATGCTATATTAAATTATTTTTTTTATCTGCATAGAATGTGACTTTCCCTTCAAAGCTTTTGCCTTAAAATGGTTATGTTTAAGTCAGGATATAGATCATTTGGTTTTCGTAAAGAATCTGAATCGGAATTCCAGTGTAAGGTGACCAACAGCATCATTCTCTGGTTCACTGCCTTAATTTTACGTTAAAGGAGGTATTTCTCACCATAGTATAGCCCTACTACTAACCACTCTGAAGTGGATTACAGCTCTATTATATGGCTAAAACAGAGTAGTGAGTGAGCTGAGAGGAATTTAATGGCAGGGCTGTGACAGTGTCCATCTGTAGAGTCAGAGGGGGGTCTCTAATCTCTGTCTCTGAACCCCCCACGCTATGGCAGAGATGGACAGAGGAAATACTGTAAAATAGGAAGAAGAGAGAGGGCTATTATACTCCAGCAGAGAGCCTATTTTGATGGCTCAGAGTTTTTACGAGGGCTTAAGGATTGGGGTGTTTTTGGATGCCTGATCCATGTGCAGAGAACAGAAACATACTGATGTTAACTGTGTTGTATCTGAAACTGTGAAGCAGCTAAAACTTAGCATAATTCATTTGATTACTTGCACGTGTGATTTTCCTGCTGCCTTCCATATGCAGCCAAACTCACCATGTAGTTGTTCTCATTTTCATGTGTTTCTGTTTCTGAGCTACTGTTGCTTCATTTTTGTAATAACACAAAAACTTTCACCTGTAAAAAGCTAAATCATAGTGTAAAGGTGTGCTCACACTGTGGTATTTGCTCCATGATGATGCTGGATACAGTAGCATGAGCAGAGAAGAGTCGTGAAGTCATCACGCTGACTCAAATGGAAAGCTCTTAGTGCTTTCCTTCCTGTGACTGACGGGTCAAAGCATCTTATGGGCCCACAAGCAGACAAACACAAGCAAGCCTTGTAGCAAGGTAAGATATGTTTTAGATTTTACTTTACTTTTGTGATAAAAAAAATAGAAATCTGTAAAAGCTAATTTGCATATGTAGGTTTGAAAGGCGTCATTTGAGTAAAGTGGGTTAATCTTCATAGACATTTAACATTTTGCCTTTTTTACATTTGTGTTTTTCTGTTAATCTGTTTCAGTTAATCTAATTGCCCATACTTGAATGTCACACATATATGTGACCTGATGCATATTTTTATTCTTCAAGTCTCTTATTTCTTTGCGTCTTCTTGTTTAAAACACTGCACAGAGAGCACAAATGTTTTTTTACAGACAACAGAGAAATAAATCAATCAAACAATCAAGCTTCAAATGTTACTATGTCTATACTCAGAAGCACATTTTCACGATCAAACAGATATGGTAACATTAGGATAAGATAAGACTTTAATGATCCCCAAGGATGAAATTCACTTACAGCAACACAATGACAACCAGGGAGACAATAAAACAATAATAAAAAGAACAGACACTATCTGAGTAGTGAAGTAACCAAGACAAACAGGGAAATAAAAGATAAAATATAATAATAATGAAACAATACTAATAATTATAATAGTACATAGTTGACATAAAGAAAACTCTTTGTACGCAAAATGCTTCCAGTTTTCGAGGGAACAGCTGAAACCAGGACATAATGAGATATAGAGAATAGAGTTGTTTTCACACATGAACTGAATGATTTTGTCCGTGTGATGCATGTTCTCACATGGGGAAATGGTGCCTCTGGTCTTAGTGAGGGGTGGGTAGAGCGTGCAGGAGGCACAGTGTGACACTGTGTACACCGTGGAAGTCACTTCTTTTAAAGTACGCTGAAGCAGAGCCGGTTGCAGGATGTGTTTTGTGTAAACCCATCTTTCAGTCTTTGCTGATGATCATGAGTTTAGGGTAGTGACTAAAACAAGCATCTACCGTAGAGCGACCGGCTCAGTCGTAGAGACAGTGCGGAGTGTGGAGTTTGAACATCTGGAGGGAGCTTTGTTAGAGTTTTGTTGTGTCGTGGTGCGAGAGGCTGTCTTTCAAAAGAACTGTAGACTCATAGCTTAATTTCAGTCAATTTATTATTAAGA
>JAUYWH010000009.1:1024553-1077568 GCA_034779795.1 Ctenopoma multispine | reverse complement strand
ATACAATCATAATGTAATAAAATAATAGAATAGAATAAGCACTGATTAATAACTTTAGATATGCAACTACAAATTCCACTACAGTTGCACAGCTTTTAGGTGGTCTGGTATAGACCCAGAAAAAGATGGAGAGGTTATATAAATCACTTGGCCTGGTAGTGTGTGGAATTTCCCAGGAGGAGTTGAAAGTTGTGGCTGGTGAGAGAAACATCTGGACTACCTCACTGAACCTGCTACTCCGGACAAGCAGCAGAAATAGATGGATGAATGGATGGATGAATGGATGGAGAACCAAAGTCAGTGAACTGAAAGTCACCTTTACCAAACTGTAACTAACACTGGCCAAAATAATCTATTGTTCTATCGTTCTATAAACCTTCGACAGATGTAGAGTTATTACAGAAATGTGTGTTCCCACTACCGCAGCAGCATCAGAGCCTCATTAAACACTGGTCAGGTGCAGGGTCACACAGCCAGGTCAGACTGGGCCGTTCAGACCAGCAGCCAACCTGGGTTCACTGCAGACTGAAAGAGTTGTTAACTGGACAGAGCACAGTGTGTTGTTTATCATCCTCGTACATCCCTCTGTGTTGTTTCTCTGTTGTCTGTAAGGGTACACGGGGAAGCTATCATAAATAACGATTCTGAATCTTGAAGAAGGATGTAATTGTAATGAAAAACCTATTACTTTCCATAAAACCCATGTGGTGCATTTCCACTGCGAACAAAAGTTTTAAGGGTAACAAATGAAATGAATCCTGTTGTATCGTTAAAATACCTGAGTGCAAATGCTTGTGTTTAAACTGCTGCCTCTCTGGAGAAACAGAGACGAGGGCTTGAAGCAGAACACAAAGAAGTTTCTTACTCCCTCTCCCGTGGCCTAAGGCAGCCCAGCACCCCTGGACTCTGTGTGTATGTGGGGGGGGGGGGGGGGGGGTGGAAAATCACAGGACTTCAGAGGGCTCCAAGATGCTCCACTCTGTGATTAGCCGTGCTCAGCAAGCTCCACAGAGAGCCGCTCAGACACACTCATCAGTCCCACACACACAAACACATAGTTTGTCAGGCTGACAGAGACAGACTGGCAGACCCACTTGTCACTGGCTAGGCGGCTGAACAGACAAGTGTGTGTGTGTGTGTGTGTGTGTGTGTGTGTGTGTGTGTGTGTGTGTGTGTGTTTCAGACACATTTCAGTTACAGTGTAAGGATAACTGCACAGGTAAACGATGGTGTTGCCCTACGCACGAGCTCTGTTCTCTCCACATGAATACATAACAGTTATTCAGAGCTCGGTGAGTTCTTCTCTTGTAGCAGTAGTCGTCAAAAGCATCAACGCTGTACTTCCTGAACTCTTGGCACATGAACAACATCAAAGGAATTTGAACTGCCAGTATTGAACATTAAATCAGTCTTCATGTTGACAACGTCTTACTCCCTTTGCTAGGCCCTCATAAATCCCTGCAAGAGGATATTAAACACAGTTTTGAATACTCAACGAATTGGGCCAAATCACACACGGCTCATCCACTTCTTTATCCACAGGAAGCTCTAGGTATTTAAAACACTACCACCAAGTTGTCAGACCTGTATATTCTCAATTTGTGTTTATTATTCACAGTGACACAAGCTGACTTAAACTAGTCTGATGTGCTACACTTGTCAGATTTTACTACTGATTAACTCCTCTTTACATGTGCCCATTTTATTCAGCCCAAAGGTTGTTTCCACCACTGCAAGACACACTAGTGTCTGCAGTTTGTTTTTACAAGTTGTTCGTTTTTCTGTAATTTGTATTATATAAGGAAATGTAGGAAACAAAGAGCGATAAGCTGTTCACTCTTTTTCTTCTGTTTTGTTTAAAATTCATTCATGTCAGGTAGTAAACTGACTCCTCTTCAATTTCCGCTGGATTTGAAATGACTCTCACCCGGCTGTCAACTCTGTCGACCCGGCTGTGAACTCCATCACAGCATATTTCCATAACGTTGAGCTGTTCTCAACTTTTTCCTCTGTCTCGGACAGTGTGCTGTGCCAAGTGACTATAGTTTTTACTAATGAGCATCAGCTATTTGCTGAGGCTCTGTTTTAGGAATCTTTTAGGAATTTTTATTAATCGTCATCAACATTGCCATTAATCAATTAATTAAAATGAAACTTTTTTTTAAATAATTAATATACTATTAGTTCATGTAAATGCTGTGAGGAGCTGCAGCAGCACCGTGATTCCTTAACCGAGCCCTTCATCATCAAATTTGTTCACTATTTTAAGTTATGACGATATACCTGCAAAAAAACAAGTGTCATTTCCGCCCAGCTCAGCTGTCAAACATGACACATTATTCTTTATTGGATTAATTCCGACCTGAATAAGAAGCAAATCAAATCCTGCAATTTATATTACATAACATGTTAAACAATTTTCAAATCACTTACACCAGATTAGCCACTAGCTTCAAACATAAACTACAACCATTCAAAAGTTTAGGGTTTCATAGAAATGTCCCTTTTCCACAGAATAAAATGATTTCATAACATCAAATTAATGGGAAAGACAGCTACAATGATTATTGTAGCAGGAAGCAGCAGTTATGTAGTGACATATTTACACAGATGTACAGGTGTGTATCATCAGCAAACATTAGTCCTGTGTTGCTATGTTTCTTTAATTTAAAAGGATAATTGAACATCAGAAAACCAAGAAAGCTAAGAAGTTCATCCCTGATAAGATAATATATGTGTATTAGCATCAGCAGTGCAAGTGCTGTGTGAATAACGCTTGCGTAGGAGGGTTTGTACAAACTTTCTGATGTGCTTTTTATTATTGTCATGGACTTTGAAACAGTCCCTGAACATCAGACTCTAGATGACAAGGTGACTCTGTGTGTCCAGCATGAAAACAAAGATGGATGACTGTGCCGTGACTCCTGCCCATAAACAACACAAACGTTGAGTATGAAAAAGGTAGGACTAAAACAAAACTTTGGACAGTCATGTAGTGATTCAGTAACTGCAATTAAATAGCTCCATAATTTGAAAATCTGCATAAAATTAACATTTGACATTTTGTGAGTGAGACAAAAAAAACCTAAAAAGAAAAAAACTGACCGTTTGCACCAAGGTCTGCAGCCAAATAATTGACTCTAGTATCTTGAATCTGACATAAACGGCACAATGGTGAAGAGGCTAACAATATTAATATCATTAATATATTAAGTGTTTAAATTTGAATCTGATTTGATCTTGGTCTGTATTGTTGGTTCTGCTGGAGGTTTCTTCTAGTGCTGCTCAAGTGGGACTGTTGGGTTTTCTACATTATTCTGTGTTTACTTATATATTGTACGGTCTTAAACCTTACACTGTAAAGTGCCTCAAGATGACTTTGTTGTCATATGGTGCTATACAAATAAAACTGCACTGAAAATTGATCGTGTAGTGTTACTTCAGACAACACGCGGCTGAGGAGCATAGTACACTGTGATGCAACTTTGGCATAGCGGCCACAAATGACGCTCTACTATTGGAATTTTCTCCACTTTGTCCAAACTAATGTTGAAAGTCTAGAATGTCTGTATGATTAATTTAGTTTGTGCAAATGCGGAGCCATGTGAAAAAAAAGGGAGTTAAGGTTGTTTTTTTCACTATATACAATGGAAACACACCCATTAAACAAACATAGTGATGGTGGAAAACCTAAGTGTCGTAAGTGGCTTTAGGAATGATCAAACCTGGAGTCCAATCAATTAAACGAGAACGAAGTTGTGGTTTAGAGCTACTTTGACTTATAAAGGCACTCAAACAATGTCAGTGCGCTATTCACAAGCAGCATCAGTGGATGTGATGTAAATGGAGATGATTTGTACCTTTAGTTACTCTCCATAGAAGAAGATCACAGGCACAAGAATTATGTAAAAAAAAATAAGCCAAACATTAAATATGGAGTCTATGTAGTACACCATGGAGGAAGCCATTGCAGCACACTGAAGTTTGCCACAGACCACCTTGATGCTCTACCGCCTTATAGGAAAATGTCTTGCAGAAAGATGAAACAAAGGCAGAGCAGTTTAGGAAGCACACACAGAACTCTGTATGGCGTACAAAAAGAATGGGTTTTTAACTTCATAATTAGTATGTGTTTGAGATTTTAAAACACCACAGTTCACTGCAGTCGCTGGGGTGAGTTGTGTGTAAGGTGTGTGTTTTGACCCAACCCCCCATTTCTACATAGGGGTATGTGTTCTCCAATAACTCCTCTGATTAAATAAACTGAATAAATGGCAGAAGAGGTATCGATAGATACCAACGATGACACAATTTCATTTTCAACAAAAAGATTTACTGAAATTGTTGCCATCATGCTGCGGAAAATATCCACCCCCATGTTTATATAGCCACAGATAGAGCATGAATGAAAAGCAAATTTTCCTGTTTCCATCCCAGCAGCCTTATTCAGTCAGAGCTCCAATTTTTTCACTTTGTCTTGGCAAGGCACAGTAAACAGCAGTGCCAGAGCCAGCCAGCCAATATGGTGTAACTGATTTAAGGCGGATTAGAGATTCCTGTGCTAAGCCTGAGAGAATCCTCTCAAATATTCACAGACGGACTGAATTAGTGAAAGAAACAATGGCTATTTTCAATACATCTTATGTAAAATGTTTGCATCTTGTGATACTGTAGGTGGCTGGCTCAAGTCTCAAGAACATGTGAGATGATTATAATTTAAAGTCACTCAAAGCCCAACATTTCTTTATAGTGTTTTAACAGAAGCAACATTTGAAACTACACATCACTGTCTTTAGAAAAACAAACTGAAATCTGGAGTGTTTTCCACCAGCTTGGAGTTGTTGTTCTTTAGGTTTGCTCCTGGCTGTCCCTGACTATGACTTTAACTAATTCCTGGAAAAGCTTTTTGCTCTAACAGAGTGAAATAGCTCCTAGTTCACAACTGTTGAGACGTGCTCAACAGCCTCCCGTCTTTCTTCTCTGTTGTATTTGCATGTCTGACGAATGCTAGTTATCTCTGAAAGCAATATGCAGCAGCTTATAACACACAAGGACCAGTAAGGAAGAAATATCCTATATTTGTACTCTATCAATTATATCTTCACTCCAGATAAGCCTCTCAGATATGAAAAGTGTGAATTCATCAACATGAGCTATGAGAAAGACTCTGAAGGCTAAATGCATCTAGGGAAACAACCTTTTTTATTATACTACATTTTATTACACTGAATACAGCTTGAATACATTCTCTAATCTGCCATGGTGGTAACTCGAAGGTTTCCAGGAATGTCCTTGAATCAAGGCATATAATAAAACCACACGCAGACAAACAGAGTCCGTTAGAAAGTGAGCATTTGATGAATGTCCATAAACGTGTCATCATTCATCTTTGTTTGCTCACATGTACGTAGGTCTTTAAATGTCTCCTGTTCCATCTTGATGAGTCCACATGTTCCAGTGTTGTCTGGATGTCTCAGGAGAAGACAGAAAAAAAAGAAGTGACCATATTCTATACTGTGTTTCAATCTTCATAGATACTTTTCTAGACATTAGGACATCTTGTTAGAATTGGGATACTCAATACATTACCATTTTTCCCAGTGCGTCCATGTAGGCAGTGTCTGCGTCATCTGCATCATAGTTCACATACTTTGTCTATATCTGGAGGTTTAAAAATGTTATCCACTTGCAAGCAGACTGGGGCCTAATCATCCCTGACCGAAACATAACACAACACAACATTCCACAACATCACAGAAGCCCAGGCAAAGAGGATGTGGTTGGGATGCTGACTGAGGAAACAGCAACTAAAACATAAATGGTATGTACAAATGGTTTGTGCAGTTTCAAGAAGGTTTGCTGTGTCTCCCAGCAAAGTCTCAAGAGCAGGGAGGAGGCAACCAGGAAGCCAGCAGTTACACCTGGAGTCCAGGACAGGGTGGTAGAAGGACGGGACAACAACCAAGCAGCAGGTGTGGTATCTGCTTCTTTGTTCAAGGAGGAGCAGGGGGAGAACTGGGAGAGTCAGAATTACCTCCAGCAGGCTACTGGATTCCATGTTTCTGATTAAACAGTCAGACACAGGATCCATGAGGGTGACCTGAGATCCAGTAGTGTGACCTCTGCTCACAGCCCAGCACCATGCAGCTCAACTGGCACTCATCAGATAACATTAGAAATAGCAGGTTGTCTTCACAGCTGAGAAGAGGTTCACACTCAGCACATGTGACAGGTGTCAAAGAGTCGCGTTGCTTGGTGATGAATATTATGCAGCCTGTAACATCATTGAGCACGACTGGTTTGATGGTGGGTCAGTGACGGTCTGAGTACCCTGACTGCTGTGAGGTGCCAGGATGACATGTCAGACCTCATGCTGGCCTTCACATTCTTCTAGCCTACATCCATTTGAACACCTATGGGAAATTATATATGAATGCATTTAACACTACCAAGGGTTAAGACTACCACAGACTGTCCAGAAGCCCAGGACACAATCTGTTGACTTATCAGGAGCATACTTAAACGTTGAGAGTGCATACAGGCAGGCAGGGGCTATACACACTGAGTCAGAATGTACTGCTGTGTCCAAGATGACTCCCTCTGCACTAGAGAGTGCACTATATAGGATGTTCACCATTCTGTAGTGATGTAAAAATTCTCATACCCTATATAGTGTACTAAAAGTATCCCACAATGTAACACTAAAAGTAGTGTACATGGCATTTACACTAATCTCTGCAATCAATCCCACAATGCACTGCTCTCCACCGTTACACAGTTCATACAGTTGTCTGTGATGATGTGAAGCTGATCATGGAGTGTCTGAGATCTCTACTTACTGCATAGTACTGAGTGGACTACTTAGTGTAGAGGGAGCAGTGAATGAGGGAGCAGGGACTGATTTCAGACACAGCATATGAGTTGCACTGATGAAATCAACGCAATTTGGACAAGCTTGTGTTTTAAATTTTTGGGGGGATTTTCAGTGTGATTGTAAATACAACCTCCATGGAATGATGATTTTGGTTTCCAGCAACCATTGTTATGTCATTTTATTTTGGACAAATTATACAATATACATTAGTAAAGATTTTCAAATAATTTGTTCATCAAGATCAAGTTTATGTGCTCCCTTAACTTTTTTGCTCAGCATATGTTGTGAATCTTGGAAGGACCATTAGGAACTGTGGTTGAAATGAATTTAAAATATTGATTATGTTTTCTATTCTCACTATCATTTAATGCTGAACACAAAACTTTGAAAAGAAAAATCTGATGCCTATCCAAGTTGTTTCCTCTGGCCTCAGGACTTCATAGATAACAGCAACTCATATCAGCAAGTCATCTGAAAACTGCTTGTTTTGCACTAATGGGGTACACAGTACATTAGTCATTGCCATGCTCTTACTGAGTACTTACACACATTTTCTGACTTTCTCAACTTTTCATTCAGTTAAATACAACAGTGTGAATTGTGTTTATTATTGTAATCTTGATGAAGGTCTTATAATCTTCAGGAAGTATGTCTTTTGTCATTTTGATTTTGAATATGCATGTTTATGTGTCCTCCAAAATCACATACAATGTACATTAGGAAAGATGAACTACCACTACTGCAGCTGTCTGCATAGTTCTCTACATGCCCACTGCTGTCCCCTCTGCAGTTTATAAGTTTTATGGCTTCTATACTGACCCACATTAAAGCTCATCAGTCAACTCTGCACCAGGAAAATGCTAACTTGGTCTGGTCATGGTGCCTGGTAAAACTGTAGTGCAAATTTTGTCAAAGCTTTGTCAATGCAGATGTCCGTGATTCTAGTTTGCTGTAACACACAATATTTGAGGTTTTGTTCAGAGGTTTGTATTTCAGTGAAAGTGCTTGTAATTCAACTATTTACTACCAAGTCTGTCGCCTGCAGTAAAGTATTACAAATCTTTTTTTATCATTTTTATATCACTTCAATGCCATTTAGGTAGCATTTTTTCCTTCACTTTTTTACCCAAGCCTTCAAGTGTACATCTACAAAAAGACACACACTGAATTCAAATGTTTTACAGAATCCACAACAAAAAGAAAGCATTCTTGGCTGTGGTAATAGCGAAAATAATCCAATAAATGCTGAAGGCACTTCTTTGAATCAGTGTTGTTTCACTGTTTTGAGTATTTCTCAGAGGCGGAGCTGCTCATGAGGCAGAAGTAATGTCAGTGGTTGAATCAAAACACTTATTCACAGTGCAAGTGAGCCAGCTGGCAAGCTTGGATGGTAGAAATAGAAACCTGATAAAAAAATATAGATAATGCATATAAAGGTATGAGCTGCAGTTTAGTTTTTTCTGCGATTTTTTTAAGATCGCTAATCAGCGAGACATGCATCACTTGGAAGAGGAAATTCTTTTTCACACATGAACCATAAAAGCCAACATAATGGTCGTAATGAGAGCAGATGCGTAACTTGTGATGTATCATAAAGTTCCAAAGTCATTTCTAAAGCCCCTTCCACGTATGTACTACTTTCCATTAAAATGAATGTCTCTGCTGCATGTCTGAAAGAGCACTGGCCACTTTTTCTTGAAAAAGGCAATCTTATAGTTCAGACCTAGTAACATGTATGTATAACTTTCAACAGGGCACGAGTGAAAAGTGCAGGCAGTCCCGCTAACAGAAAGGCACCTGAAAGATTGCAGTATACTGATGTTACAAAATGCGAGTCTACCAATGACAACAATCTACTGTAGAACAGTGGACATCAACTGGCAAAGTCCTGTCCAGGTCCAGATCCAAAGAGGCGTCTATTTGATCTGCAAAATACTGTATTTCATGTTATTTTCATGACATGTTGGCAATGGCACAGCATGGCCATCTTGGAGTATTAGAACGTATTAGTATATGTTAAAGTTGTTAGGAGCTGCTGCAGCCATGGCCCCACTGGCAGCCACCTTAGAGCTGTCCACCCCAAATTGAGTTTTCCATGTCAAAGGAAATTTTAATGTGACATACAGTATTTTGTTTAAAATGTCTTTTGCACAAATGTACTTTTAAAATATCAAATTGCCAGAGTTATGACAAAGCATTGATGAAAGCATGAACTGTTAAAAGCTGAAAGAAGACCACGAGATCATCGTACAGCGCACTTTCCCATCCACATCAAGAAAGAATGTCCAAACTTTTTCTGCAAATGGTTTTTCTACTGGAAATAATAGTTAAAATTAACTATTAAATTAACACTTTCAAGGATATTGTCAGTACAGTTGCCCACAGATTTTTTAATGGTGACATCAATTCAGGGGTCTTTGTTTGTGTAATTTTCTAATCTTCTGTGCTATTACTTGTATCCCAAACGCCCTTCAGAATCCAGTATTTGCCTAAATAATTGGCCTGATTCACAAAGGTTTTCTCTAAGAGCTTTGTTGAAAGAAACCACAAGGCAAATAAGAAACATTCGGTCTACTTCAGGAGAATGTGTACACCTCTGGGTAGTTCGTATTGGGAATCAGGGATGCCCTTAAATTGAGAGCGGATTGCAGTTTGTCTCTTACATAAGCAGATGCATGAATAAATATTAGACAAAAACAACCTCATAGTAAGGTGCATGCTATTGAAAAAATAACTACAATACAAATCCTACTACTACTACTAGTATAATCATCCAACTACAACAACACAGTGTTGAAATAGATGTGAGCCATGTATGTTTAACTGTGCTTTCAGTTGTCTGAAGCAGCACTACAGATTTTATAACACACATTAAGGATTATTGAATCAATCAAAAATCTGTTCTGTATCTTTTGCTAAAGGAATTATACCACAGAGTATACTACAAAGGCAATGCATTTAATGTTTATCTCCAGCACTAAAGATTCATTTATATGAGTTTGATGATCACAGTATCAGGTGCTCACTTACACCAGAGGCTAATTAAGAGTAATTACTGATATAAAAGTAAACTATGTAATATTATGTCAGAACTGAACAAATCAGTTAATTGTTGAGTTCAGATGGTCCCCAGCAGCCTCCAAAGTTTAATTTAGTCTGCGCAAGCACACAGCTCTTAAAAAGTCGAACACACTGAGATGATCCAGTAAATGAAATCAAAACTTAATGTTTAAGGTTGGTGAGCTCCTAAATTCTTGATTTCAACATTTACAATGCCACTGTCATCCTTGTAGTTAATCCAAACCAACACGCACACTAGCTTATGTTAGTTCACAGGAAGCATGCTCCAACTTTAACTCAGGTTCTGAATTCAAAGACGTTACTATGAGCAATGCGTTGTTGGTTTGACTCTTTTTACACTTTTTGATGAGTTTTGTTAAACTATTGTCTGTCAGTTCAAGTTTTGTGCTGTTTTCTTTGAGAGTGGACAAACACTGAGCGATTGGGATCTATTAATCCTTAGGCCTGTGTGAAAACTTGTGGAGACTAAATCAGGAGAAATGTGTAACCATGGTTTGGGAACAACCATTAGCTCTCCGGAGTACACACATATTCTCAGACAAGAAATCTGAAATCCCACAGGATCTATGCAGGAGAATGGGGTGCTGCGCAGGAGTGAAGAGAAAAACTGAGGTGTTACAAACCCTGCCTACCTTCAGTCATTATGGAGAATGTAAGATCTTTTACCAATAAAATAAAACACAGCACCTGCAGCATCTCTGGAGACTTCGACCACATATCCCTGAATTCTGCACTGCCAACCTTCAGCCAGTGTGTCAAATGTGCCAACAGAGACAATAATATCCTGGATCTGTGTTATGGAAATGGAAATAATGCAAATGGCTCCTCACCACTCCCTTTGTTTGTAAAACAACTAGTGGCCTGAAGTCTCTAGAGGGCCTGTAAGACTGTTTCTAGACAACAGACTGGTAGGTGCTCTGCGAGTCAGATGGAGAGGATATTGACCGTCTCACCTCCTGTGATCCAGACTCCATCAATTTCTGTGTTGAACCACTAGGAGTGTTTCTCAAATAACAAACCCTGGATCACACCTAAAAACAAAATCATGCTTGGCAAGAAAAACACAGCCCTCAGATCAGGGGACAAAGAGGAGCTGAGGAAAGTCCAGAGTGAACTTAAAATTAATATATAGAGCAGTAAGCATGGAGGAAAGACTGCAGAGGAATAATGGGAGGGAGGTTTGGAGAAATATAAAGAGTGTTTCTGCATATAAACCATCCAATATGAAGCAGGCAGAATGTGGAATTGAATAGGCCAGTGAGCTGCATATGTTCTTTAACACATTTGACCCTGGCTCCAGTCCTCAGGCCACCCACTCACAACCTGCAGTCCCATGCTCAGTCACACCCTTTCCTGTCCACGGCTATTTCAACATACCAGGTGAAACAGCCGAAGAGCTATTCTCATCGGAAAACGTGCTCCGAGCTGGTGGATATGGGTGAATTCATTAGTAAATGGTAAATGGTCTGCACTTATAGAGCTCTTCTAGCTTATTGGTACTCAAAGTGATTTTACACTGTTTCTCATTCACCCATTCGCACACACAAGCACACTCACCAGCAATGGCAGGGCTGCTATGCAGCTGACTTGACACATGGGGGGCAACTTGGGGTTCAGTTTCTCACCCAAGGACACTTCGACATATGACTGGAGGAGCAGGGAATCTAACGCTGCTTACTGCCAAGCACCAATTTAATGTCTTTATATCTGACGCCAAGTTCAATATAAAACTCTGCGAATGCAGTTGTATGCGCCACATTGTTGTCGTATCTATGGTAACCAACTGACCCGGAAGTACTTTTACAATGAAAACTTTAGCGAGATCTCGCAAAAATGATCGGAATACGCCGATCACATACTTTTTCACAGAAATCGACCGAAAATGATCAGTGGCCGATCGATCGGAACACCACTGCTAGTTTTCTGAATACTCAATTGTTGTATGGTGCATCACTGATGGAGTAGAGGATGAGTACAGGAATGTTGTACGGGACTTTTTTTAGAGGTGTCAAAGGAACGACCTCTAGTTCAAAGACCAAGGAGCTGGTGATAGACCTGAACCTAACTAGACTCTATAAGCAGACATAGAGGCCGTTCAAACTTACAAATACCTGGGTGTAAGGAGACAGTCGACTGTAAGAAGACTTAGTTCCCTTTTGGAGTGAGCAGGATGCTCGTCAGACTGTTTCATGACTCTATGGTGGCATTGGCCAAACTCTGTGCCGTGGTCTGCTGGGACAGTGGCTTCACAGCAACATGCAGGACTAAACTAGACAAACTCATAAGGAAGTCCAGCTCTGTCCTGTGTTTTTTTTCTAGATTCAGTGGAAGAGGTGGGAGGAAGGAGGAGGATGGTCATACCGTTGGCCATTATGGAAAACCCTTGTCAACGATGTTTCTGCACACTACATCAGCCACTTGGACATGGTGTTCCATGTACGCCTTGCCTGCTAGCACGCACCATGCACCCTGCTGTAATGTGATGGATCGTCTCAGGGGCTTCTTTGCACAGTCCAGCACCTGGAATCTTGCCTGCTGTGGTTGACCTCTGTCTGTCTTGATCTTGCACTTGTTCGTGGCAGCAGCACATACCTTAGCTAAAGCTCAGTACTAACCTGTTCAGAAGACAATTTGCTAACTCAGTTTCTGTCTGAAAATCCATTTGGGCTTTAAGCACTTGGGTGTAGTGGGCAGTACCAGACAGGTCCAGACAGAAACGTTTTGAATTAGAATGTGTAGGTTGTAACACTGTTGCTGATTTTTTTTATGTCTGATGACCTTAAATGATCATTTTATTATTTAGTATAGTAAATTACTTTATATTGTTGCTTTGCATAGACATAGAAAGTTAATTGTAGGTTGGTGTACTGACTCTACTGACTTTAGAATCTTTTAATCTATTAATATTTTAATATATTTTATTTGTTAATATGGAAATATGGATCACTGCATATTTGAAATGCAACAAGCTTTGAGGATATTTAAGGTGCAACAAACAGGTAGTGCAAAACTGTGTAACCCAATGTAGAAAACTAACTCTCGCTTTAGAATTTCTACACCTGACACCTGCAGGCTGTGATCTGCCAGCGTCTGCGTAATAAAGCCCGATGAGAAGCAACCGGTGCCCTCTCATCCGTTCATGTTGCTGAAAGGTCTTCAAATGACCCAGAGTTCCAGAAATGACACCTGATTGAAATGTGTCTGTTGGGTGGAGCTGGGATGAAGACTGAGAGCCCGCGTGTGCGTGCGTGCGTGCGTGTGTGTGGTCCGGTGCGCGCGAATGCACGCGTCTCTTTAATCCCCAACGGCACTGTAATGACCAATCAGCAGCCGTTTCAAATTCTTCAATTTGTTGATTTGGTGAGGGGGGTGCTGGAGCGGAGGGGTGGGGGAGGGGGGGTGGAAGAGCGAGGTCGGGACTGACACAGAGAGAGAGAGGGAGAGAGAGAGAGAGAGAGAGAGAGAGCGGCGGAGGCTGGGTGAGGACGGGAGAGAGGGGACAGACTCAGAGAGCAGCAGCAGTCCGCCTCTGCTGGCTCGTACCGTCGGTTACTGTTGGTAAGGCTCCATCCTCGGCGACCAAGCGGTGAGTGACATGGCTGTAGGCGGCTTTTAACTGTCTGTGCTCAGACTCTCGTTTCCGCTGTTTAATTGTGGTGCTGTCACTGCAGCGCGAGTCTCCGTCCTTTACGAGCGCTTCTTGTCGGAGTTCATGTTGGCAGCCTGTCAGTGACGGAGGCTGGCGGACTTACGTTATTTCACGGTAAAAGTGAGGGGAAACGGGTCCGTAAGCTAGTTTTCAACTTTGTTTCCCATTAGAGTTTTCAGCCGCTTTTCGGAAACAGTAAGTTGTTTGAATGAATTCAAACCAGCGTGTCTTTCTTTATTTCGCCCTCGCTAGCTGTGGACGCAGTGTAACTTGTATCGAAGTTATCACATCTCATATTCAATCCAACAAAATGTGCAGTTTAGAATGAGTCGCTCTAAAATATGTGGGCGAAAAGGTTCATGGACTTGGCCACATGATTAGAATGGAGAAGTGAGACTGAAAAGCCGCTGAATAAACCAGACACGGTAAAAAACAAGTGAACCTTTAAAACGTGAGTTTATTGTAGGCGAACTTTGTTGTGTCTTGGTGCGGATTCATTTCTCGCGTCATGTTCTAACACCGCTTCTCTGGAACAGTAACGGGAACAGCAGGGCGATATGATATCTGATTAACGCTGATCAGATTCTTTTTTCATCTCTGACTCCATCTTGCTCTTTCCATGGTGAAGTTAGTGTCTAATTAGATCTGAAGTCACATATGCATATGTGCTTCTGCACATGGTAAAGAACACGCATAAAGAGCGTCTGCTTTGTCTTGTGTTGTAATTATTACGCACATATGTGGGTTTGCTTGCTGTAGCCTGTGTAATGTGTGGTAATGTGATCCTGTGTCAGCTGTACACACTGAACACATCGGGCTCCTCAGTGTTGGATTTGAACACTGCGCATGGAGAGCCAGATGGGTGGGGTGTGCAACATCTGGGCAGCTGTGGAAATAGCATTGATTATAAAGTGAACATATATTCCTGTTATACAAAGAGTAGTTTGTGGACTGTTTAGGTTATGAGACGAGACAACGAGTCAGGTAAAATGGCACAGGCTTCCAATTTTGGATCTTCTTTTCTTTTTGTTTGGCAGAAAAGCCTATAAATGCATCATATAGTCAGCACAAAAATGTCCACTGAAAGAACAGTAATCAAATAATTAATAACTAACGTCTAATTCAGAAAATGTTAAAGTCAAACATCAGTGAAAACAACAAGAATATATTTTGTGTCTCTTAAAACAACAATGTTAAATACGACATATTTATTCAGTGTGTCGCTTCGCACATTCTGTAACATGGTAACAAATTGCAGTGTAGAGGAATTTCAATCTTAACTAAAGCAATTCCACAACAACAAACCGCCGGTGGGTAATCCCAACGCCTCGCCGACATCATTTGATTTAAACTTTGAAGGAGTCTGGGGTTTCCCAGCATGCATGGAAGTGACTTAGAAATGTCCTCAGCCCTGGCATCCATCACCCGTACTACGTGGCCTGTGTCAGGCCTCACATTAGACATTCCTCGCTGACTCAGACGACCTCCATGCAGCCCGTCGCTTGTTTTTCAAAGTGCTGGAGCCAAAAGAAGCTGGTCCGGACAAAACGAGTTTATTGCAACTATTACGCTGACTAAAGACTGAGTATTGTTCTGTGCGTTATCCCATGATGCTTTTCTGTGCACTTTGCAAGCAGTGACAGTCTGGTAAAAGTGCTAGGTTTACCACAGATGTTGTCAGTTTTGTTCTAGTTTTTTCTACATGTCTTCGTTGGAGGAGTTTCAATAGATGATTATTTTGGATTATTTTGTAACAAGTACACCACTTCCCTGATGCTGACACTGAAACAGGCTCACAAAGCCTGTCCCACAGTGCCTGCATGTGTTTATGACTGTAATAGTCAACTCTCAAGACTACAAAAGAGAACTTTTTTAGCTTAGTAAATCCCAGAGTGGTCTTGACCCTGACATCAACTATCTCTAATCTGAGGTTAATTGTAACTTGCCAGTAGTGGACCCTGTTGGTGGTACAGTGAACTTACTCCAGCCTACATGAGTGTAGTCAAATTAATAATCAGTCCCATCTAACTTTCTAAATGACTCCCCAAACACATGAGCATCTGCACATTTTGCCCTTTAGAGTTTCAGTAAGATGCCAAAAATAATTACAATAAAAATAAAACAATAAGAGCACAATAAAAAACAAATGTCAATGTCTTCTGTCAGGGAAAGAAAATGTAACATGTAACAAAAATACAAGATCAATAAAATGAATGAAGGATGAAGAAGAGCGGTGATAAAAATAAAACGAGGTGTTGCAATGAAAAAACTGAGTAGGCTGACAGAATAAATAGCACATGAATTAATTCCTGTAGCAAATGAGTCAACAGAATATAGATTATGCCAAGGTTTGAAGGGAAAGGATGAGATTTATGGATGAAGATATGACGCTGGCAATTTCTGTTGTTGAGGCAGCTTGCTCAAAAGTCACAGAGTCATGCTGGTAAAAGCTCAGTCACCTTTAGTCTTTAGCCTGGCCACAGTCACGGTAAGGTCAGTCATGCAGTATGTAGTCTGTTAAGTCATCAAAAGTTCAGAGAAATAACCCAGAGCCAAACCCGCAAAACATCAGCACATGATAAGTATGAAAATCAGTGAAGACATGTTTGACCCTTGTCTTTGTTGTAGGTAAAGGCCTTGTTCAGCACTCTTGCCACACTGGAGGCGTTCTCCTTTTGGGAAAGGCAAACAAACAGGGCAGTGCAGCAGTTTAAGTGAGATGAGATACAAACATGTAATCTGCAGTATCACTGGAACTCAGAATGGATCTAAGTATAGCAGTGCTCCTGAGATGACCAGAAAAGCCTGAAACAAACACAGATTTTAGTGTGTGATTCCAAATTAGCACTTAGAAGCTGTGTTCATGTTTGTTAAGATGACTGAGGGCAGTTTTCAGTTTGGCTGAAAGAGTTTATCAATTCAAATGAGGTGAAATTCCATCATTGAAAAAGGAATGAAGAAGACGCCCTTTAGATAACCTGGATAGTGTAGGTTGTGTCAATGTCCCAGCTGGGTTTTATTTATTTCATCTTACAGCAGATATCAAAAATCAACCACTGTCTACAGTTCAGCAGATACTGAGCAGCTGCTGTTCACCAAAATATCTCAAACTAAAGCAGAGAATAGAGTCAAATAAGAAGACAACCAGTCTCAGCTAGTTCCTCTCTACGTTTATCTGTATTTCACAATAGAATGAATAAGAGGCAGGAGGAGAAATTATCTCAGTGTGATGTTGGAACAGCCTAAACTGGCACCAGTGCTATAAGGTCAGGATAAGAAAGTACACAAATCTGA
Organism: Ctenopoma multispine; assembly: GCA_034779795.1. Lineage (NCBI taxonomy): Eukaryota > Metazoa > Chordata > Actinopteri > Anabantiformes > Anabantidae > Ctenopoma > Ctenopoma multispine. The sequence goes on along the minus strand of JAUYWH010000009.1, from coordinate 1,060,670 downwards.
TGACCTTAATTTTATCTGCAGACGACTTTCCAGAAGTCACGGGCATCGGGGGAAGAGGGATTCCCACTGAGACTGATAAGCACTAAATAAAAACCTGGGATTATTTTGGCTTGTTCCAAAGAGTTGCGAGACATACTTAGGACTTACAACTTGAGTCTGAATATGAGAGTTGTAATTAGCTAGTGATTAGCAGAGGTTTTCTATTTTGAGCTAAACACTGTTTTCCTTTATCTTTAAAGACAAGATGACATCTTTTTTAAATGGAGCTACTGATTTGGTTATTGGGAAGGTGTGGTAGATGATGGTATTTTTTTTTTTTAATATTATGGTGTTCCACATAAAATTCAAACAAAACCGTAAAAGACAGTGTTAGGTGGTGAAGGCTTTGTAATAAATTTGGCACCTGAAACTTGGTTTTCAGGGATTTATTACAATTTTGGACATAAAGTTACAGCAGTATCCTGGTTTATCATACCATGTACATTTGTTTATCAGAGAAAGGAACCTCGCTTGTGCAGGCCTGTGAATATTCACTTTACGAGAAGTGTGGATGCAAAGTGGCTGTTAAAGGAGGACGCTAACCCTCAGTTTGGGAGGCATGTGGCCGGTTTCTTGAATCACTAACGAAAAAAAGTGTGAGCATTTAAACGTTGATGATAAAATGTGCTTAGGTACAGACACAATGTGAAAACTTCCTCCGGGATGGGTGCTAAAACCCATGATAACAACTGATGATAATATTAAAAATAACATGTTGAATAATAATAGAGTAATACAGTGAAAGTGTGAAACACTCTGAGATGGTAATTATAGTGTCTCGCAGCATTGCAGCCCTAGTTTGACCATAATACTGATAGGACCTGGCTTTACTTCTGTAAGTGAGAGAAATATATACATATATATGTTCTTATTGATATGACTTCTCTTAGTGCTGCAGCGTGTGAATGTTCTACATTGTGCCCCGGAGCGAAACTGTTGGTTGTGAAACATTAACAACTTGATATATAACAGAGAGGTAGTGATGGTAACACTCCAGCATCACTGCTGGACGACACCGAGAGCCCAGATCCATAATGCCCAAAATATCCTCAAACCTCCTGTGTTAAGTGGTTAGATGTGCTGGTTGTTTGCTTAACTGCACATTTATAAAGATTGTTTATCATTTCATTACAATGTCCACTAAGACGGATACTGTGCTAATTGCTAAATAAGGATTTAGCATAGGAGAACTAGTTTACCTCTGGCTCTCATTTACATTGACAGGGTACATCCAATGTAGAGAGGGCATGAGGTGGAGGTTGGAGACACAGCAGCTTTACTCAGCCATATTAACATACAGTTCATTGTGTCCAATGAAAACTATAGAAAGTAGATAGTTCTGAGTCTCATAAGGTTTCATAAATCAGAGGAGCTACGTTTCATGATCACTCACTGTGTACAGTCATCAGACAGTGCTAATGCCAGAACAACCATAAACGTTGTTATCACATATCAGCTGTAATGGGAAGTCTTTTTAAAGTAATCAGTATTAAAAACACACCCAACATGATGTAATCTGACAGAGCAGCCACTCACACACATTTAATTACACAAGCTCTTGATGCTAATGAAGCCCTGAAACTGCTCTGTGTGCTAATTATGTAGACGACCGACAACTGCTCCGACAATGGTCTTTGTGCTCTGTATGTGTGTGTGTGTGTGTGTGTGTGTGTGTGTGTGTGTGTGTGTGTGTGTGTGTGTGTGTGTAGAAAGTGATAACACTGATTGAGTCCAGGTGCATCACTGAGTGGATTATTGAGCTAAAGTGTGGCTGTAGTAAAGGTGTGTGTGTGCAGGTTTTGGTCATTACCTTTGCATTGAAAGCACCTTTGCTTTCCACATGTTCCCAGACTCATAGTCAAACTGGGCTTAGGTCTGTTTTTCTAACCTGAACAACATCACCGCAAGTGTGTATAATCATATTGAAACCTGTTTTATGTTCATGGTTGTGATGGAAGACAATCAGAACAGTTAGGTACTGTATGTCCTCCGCATGCCAAATGGACGTGCATGTGAATAGCAGCAGCTTTTAACACACTGTGGAAAGCGTTCACATCAAATGAACGGTTTTCCTCTGACAGGTGTTCAGCTGCATCAGTCTGGAAGAGAGCCGCTAAATTGTTGTTTGAAGACAACTTCAGCCTTCCTCATGGCTGGCTTGACAGCTCCTCCAATTATAGCTCTCTGGGCCCAGTGTGTAGTGTTTGCAAATACAGTGAATCACTGTTCATCAAAGCCGGGTCAGAGAGAATGAAAAGAAGTGGAAGCATGTCGAAATTCTCCAGACTGCTTTACCATTTTGACTGGAATTAGATGAGAAGCTTTTTTTTGATCCTTGCAAGCTATCTAATTAGTGTCTGATCACTAACCTGAGCTAACACAGAGGAGAACTTTGCTGAAAATAAAAATGGACCAGAGAAAATTAGCAGTGAAAAGGGGAATACTGCTACATGGCGAGAACACAATATATAATCTCACTGTGGAGCTCTGTTGAGGTAGACCGTGGTTTAAAGGCTGTTTTCACCCTCACTCAATCCAGAGCACTACTCAAGTGGACACATTTTAAACTCGGAGGCCAGCAGCCTTTAACACACGCTGCCGCCAAACCTCTGAAAATAACTGGAGAAGTTTCACAACTGCTCTTACGAAGTCTCACAGTAAGATGTGTGTTCTATGACTGCAGGACACAGCTTAGCTGAAACACTTGCTGTGCGTCAGCAGCATGGTAACAGACCTACTGAGAACATTACTTAAAGCTCCATCATTCTGATTATTTTCATTTCTTTATTTTTTGACCTACTGTAGAAACCTGAGCCAGCTGTGAATGCAGCTTGTAGCATGTTAGCTCGTCATATATTCGTTATGTGGAATGTGTCAGAAAACTCCTGATTATTTACACATTCAGTGCTGGAATGATAAATTGAATTTGATGCCAACAAGATTCTTCAGAAACTAAAGACAGCTGAAGACTGGAAAAGTTGTGCACTGCTAAAATAAAACAAAACTACATGAAGTAAGATTTTCCAGCTGAGCTGAAGTTCAGGTCAGGATCATGAGGGGTATAAAACAAGCGTGTCAGTTTGAAGTGGTGGATTTTGTTAACAGAGTGTTAATAGAAGAGGTGATGCAGCATAGTGGTCTTGTCGCAACTTTTTAGAAACATGTTGCTAAAATCAGACTGAGTTAAAGCGTTCTGTTGCAACTGTTTAGGGAAACAGGGTGACTATGAAAACTTGGCAACAGCTGACTTGAAAAGTTTCTCACTAACTAGTCGGAATCAAAATGTCCACAGAAGATATTTCACCTCCGATATTTCATCCATTTGCTCTGTAGGTTGAAAATAACAAGCATTTAGCCAGTAAAGCTGTAAATACTTTGCTTCAGAGATTTGATGAGGCAGTAGTGTATTCAGATACGATGGAGAGATTGTTTAGATACTGCTGAAAGAGTGGATCAATAGCAGAGAAGTGGATCGTGCTGCCGAGTATTTTTGAAGTCTGAGAATCCATTTTAACCGTTGTGGCTTCACGAAGAGTTGAAACGTTCATAACCACCTTTAAAGCCTCCACATGGGGAGCATTGGTTAGTGAGTAGATTAGATTTTCAGTGGTGTGTTCCTCTAAAGCCTTGTTATGTTTATGTGATAACTCACTGTCAACACCGTCGCATTTTAAATTCACACTGCAGCTGTTAGAGATATAACAAGCAAAGACACGAGACAGAAACACCAGCAATCTTTCAAACTAAGGCTACATTCAGAGATAATGAGGACTTTCAATAGAAAACAGTGGTGTAGTTATTTCTTTTTATTAGTGCTGCCCCCTAAAAGTAGAAGGCTATGTTGTACACAGAACAGTGCAGGAGCAACAGCGTAGCAGGCGGTACGCTTTACAAACCGAGTCTTGTCTTAAAATGAACCTAACTGTGATGGACGCAGAGACTGCTGACGCAAACAGAGGACAGGTGCTGCTAAGGTGCTCGCAGCTCAGGCTCCGACTGTCAGCTAAACAGCTTCTGAACCAGACACTGGTCCAGCCTCCTCTACTGCTGTTCACCGTGACTGAGTGTTTTGGCTGACAGCACTGTCTGACGCCTGGCAGGGCAGAGGGAGGGACACATATCTGATGTCCTCGCATCACAGGTGATGTAAAGATGCTACAACATGAGTCTCATAGTAATAAAGAAGTCTTATATAGCTGTGAGGGGCCTGTGCACTGACACTGTTAGAGTGGATTTACTGGTGTTGTTGCCTCTTTCCAGATCACACTGTTTTATCCTCTTCCTAGTCTGGATGTATTATTTCAGATCAGGTGTCCTCACTGCAAAGCTTCAAAGCTACTCTCTTCACATGAAATACTGAAGTGGCCCAAATCTGATCAGTTTACCCCCAAGTGATTCAGATCTGATTTTCTCAACAGAAGTGTGCTAGCTTTGGTCCAGATCCAGATGTGACAGTGTTGCTGCCGTCATTCATTTCTACAGCTTCTTTTTATCTCATGTGCATATTGACTCTGCTGGTACAAAGCATAGAGGAGAGCATTAAGAGAATAAGACTAAAGGCATTTTAACATTATACACAAAGCCATTTTGACCTTTCGACCTACAGATCACCTGTTTCTGCTGAGCTGCATTTAAGAAGAAAAGGAACATTTTTGCGCCGCAATGTAAAGATAAAGTGCAGCTTGTTTTCACAGTGCGAAGAACAGGAAAAACATACAACCTCTTAACTTATGTGTTTACCTACACCTTGTTTTACAGGCTGTAAAACAGCACAGAGGCAAACACGCAAGAAAAGAGGGAAGCGCTCCTCTTCACCAGGCTTTGTCTGCTGTGAATAGAGTAGCAGGAGGAGGCGAGACAAGCATGTACTGTATGCTGACTAAAAGTAACAAGAGCTAAACAGTTAATAGACTGTTGTTAATTGTGTTAGTGTAGTGTGTGAGTTCTGAGGCCTTGGAGAACATTTAGATGCTGTAAGTAAGTCAGAGGTTAAGTTGTGCAACTCCGCTCCTCTCTTTAATTCTAGTTCACTTTCACTGGATTGGATTGGACAGCAGAGGCTGCTGTGATAAGACACATTTCAAAGAGAGCTTTTATTACTGTGCTCTAGATAGACTGTCACTTTTTAACATGTTTTTTGGCCCAGTTTATATCTTCAGTGTGTTCCTCTGTGACATTCTTTAAATAGAAAATACTACATATGATGCCGTTAATGGTAGAAATGGAACTCTGTTAACTCTTGTTTTAGCGCATACAGATGGTGTTAATATAAAGACTCTAATCACTGAGGACGGCAGTAACAACATAAAGTCTATTGTGGTCCTCTCTGTTAGATAATGTACTGTACAGTAGCCACCACCCACTGTCAAGGCTGTGACCTGCTCACTCACTCACCCTCAAGCCATCCATCCATGCTCCATACCCGCTGCTTATGTGTAGGAGGCAAGAGGCTATCCCAGCATGCATCAGGTGAGAGGTGGGGTGCACAGTGGACACGTAGCCAGGGAGCACTCGAAGCTCAAATCTGATGCAAACACAAAGGCTTTACCTGAGCTGTATGTTAATATGCGAGACACAGAGAGTTAACCGACGATTGTTAACGCATTTTCCCAGTCCTGCTGCTTCCTCTGCTGCTAATTAGTTCTTTACACGCAGGTAATTGAGAAATGCTGCTTGGTGGCAGTGACAGCAGGAGACGCCATTTAAAAGGCGGTATCACAGGTGCTGCTGGTGTTCTAGTTGTGATAATTCATAAGGGCAACATACACTGCTGGAGTTTGAGGCCGCGTCATAACACGTGCATCTGTGTGTTCAAATCCTGAGGCACCACAGTCTTGTTTCCCAACAGCTCTCCAGAAGAGCAGCGGGGTTTGCCACTTTCACTACTGTGAACACCACCACTCGACTAACTGTACCCTCACTGCTTCATCTGTTGGTGTGAAACAGCCTGTGCGCTGCAGTTTAGATTACAAAATACAACCCTGTTCTTTAATTTTTGAAATAGTCCCCACAAATAAATCACATTCCTGTGCAACTAAACTGCAAGCACAATTCACTTTTATAGGAAACTGAATCAACGAGGATGGCTGTTAGAGGTGCTCCACCTTATCAGCTGGTTCTGATCGCTGTGGTGCTTTTGGATGTGACATAGAAACGAGTGGCCTGGAAGCTGGAGCTGGCTGAACATGAATATTTGATTGCGGTTTCTGGAACAAGTCGAGGTTCCCTCACCAGACTCTTCAAACGCTTCAGTATTGGATTCATTTCACGTCAGAGAGATCAAGATAAGTGTTAACTCTGCTGATCCGCACAGCGGAGTGAGAGGAGAAGGATGTAACGTATAGAAGAAAGCTCGGACAGATGCTCACTACTGCTGCTGAAGTAGACATTAAAGCAGATGATTGAACCACACTTTAGACGTTCATCTCAACTGGAGGCTGTCTTTAAACCCAGTGTGTGTCTTTACACTCTCGCATCCGTGCTCCTCACACACTCATGTACACAGTAGTTTACAGAAGTAGATGTTTGCTCATTTGCATAGTAATGGCCTGCTACATTCCAAAGGAGAGTGACAAAAGCATTGTCTCTGTGTATGTGTGCTCCTGCTGTTTCCCGGCTCTGTGGCAGCTGTAAAAAACAGGGGTTCTCATCATCAAATGTCCTTTTGAATGAAAGAAGTGCAAACAGAGCGCCCCTGCACAGCCTCGTAAACAGTCACACAAAGTAACAAAACGCAAGTCGTATTTGCTTTCAGAAAGCATCTTTGTTTTTTATGCTAATGTTAGTATAATGCATCACAAGACATTTCAAGTTTTCTCTGTCCAACTGTGGCCCTGCATCCTCCAGTTCAGACCTGCCAAACTTAACAGCGGGCTGGAAGGAAATTGTGTTTATTTAGTGCCACTAACGAAATCAAGTGTGTCTGTGATCCCTGCAAGAGCCGAAGCTATTACTGCAACTGCAGGACGGAAGCAAAGCGATAAGTCATATAAAGATAGGAATAGGGGTTATATAAACATTATGTAAACTCAACCAAGAGTTGCAGCGGCAGTGCATGTAAAGTGTAACTGGAATAGACTACAGTGTGAGGGGCAAGTAGGAAAAATGATACGCAGTGATGAGGAAGATCTTTGTGAACACATTATGAAGACTGGTGGTCACTGGTGCAGATTTACACGTGACAGTCTGAGTCTGTGGCTTCATATCAGTGTATGTGCTGGTCAATAAGACAGAGGACACTGCAGTTCAGCATGTTTAAAACTCTCCTTCATGCCTTTATTGAACACACCACATTCAACATAAATGCAGTAGTAAAGTACGTGAAGCACCAGTCAGTGTCACTTGTAACTCGTGCCTCTGTGCGGCCTGTAAGACCTGTAAGTCTTTGTGTTAATCTTTGTGTTTCCTGCCACTGTGTGAGGTAGATTTCACCTGCTTTCTCTGATTTAAATGTGCTGTTGTTGTAACCGGGGGTCTGTAAAATCAAACACTAGGACAATTAATTAATATGTTAACTGCTCCAGTTACAGGAAAAATACCAAATATTTGCCGCTTCCACGTCGCACTGTGTGTCCCTGTATTGTCCTGTTCAGTATGTAAGCTTTTGCACTGTTTGTGCACGGAACAGAAAGATGCCACTCATAATGATGTAGACCATTTAGGCAGCAAACTCTAACCCATCCTCAGCAAAGCCAATGCGAGATTCCACCCTGAAATAACAGTGAAAACTGTGTGTTTTTTAAGGAAGATTGTGGTGTTCCTTTGAATGTATATCTAGAAATGTGAGTTTTTAGGCAAAAATAAATAAATTAATTAAGGTTTTATTGTTGATTGGTGGAATACATAATTATCAATAAGAGAAATATTTGTTGCAGTCCTAAAAATCTGTGTCTGTCCAGAGAAAGTGTACTCCACATGACCAGATGAAGACACTGTCATGTCACCTTACAGAATTTCAGGTCAATGATTTTCCAGGTCTGCTGGTTTGTGATAAAAGCTGCTCATGATGTGTCAACCCCCCCCCCCCCCACACACACACACACACACCCTTCAAGCTCTCTCTGTGGTTACATAACATTGCAAATCCTTAAGTACCATCTGGTACCAAAACTATCCATCACTAATTGTTGCTGATGCACATGGCGGCAGTCATCAGAGCTCTGAAATGTATCATTCTATTGAGCGTATATCAGACCTTCCTGCCAACCCAAAAATTACAGACACAGAACAAGCACACGTTACAGTTTGCAAAGAGAAAAAACATTGACTGGGTCTTGGAAACCAACTAAACTAGACACACACACACACATTTCACTATCTATTATCTACCCTTTGTTAAGATTAAAGAAGCTCAGGTTGCACGGTGGATTAGTCTGAATGGGACTTTGTAATTGCAGGGACTGGGTCACCTAATGAGTGAGTGTGTGTATTTGTGTGTGCTGGAGTCGAAAACACAGGGGACAGGGATTACATGACCCTTGATGTACATGTCCTGTGGTGTTCTTTGTCAGTTTCTGTGAGCTGTTAAATTCCACAAAAAGCCTGCTTGTAAATGGCCTTGTGTCTTTATGTCCCGCTCTCATCAAAGCTTGGCTGTCATTTAGTTTGCATTCAGAGATGATGTTACTCTGCAATTATTCTGTATTGTCCAAACTATTGCACTAAATATCACATATGTAGCTCATTTTATAGACCCCCATCCCTTCACACAGACAGGAAATGCACGTTTTAATAACAATGCTAATATTTTCATGCTGTGTACTGCTGTAGCTGCACAAAGCAACATTCAAACCCATCTTAATTACCTCGCTGGCTGACTGATTCCAGTCACTGACCCCGCTGTCACATTGTGAGAAACCCCATCAACAAGTTCATCGATTTCCTAAAACAGCGAGTGACCTGGAAACCAGGGTTGAGCTCGTCATGGTAATGTGGTTTTTGTTGGCGGAACAGTGGTTTTAGCCAGCATAAGACACATGGGGAGGAAGTGTGTTAAAGGCATTCAAAGCTAGCACTCTTTCAAAACCTCACAGATGATGCTTGGCTATAGAGTTGATCTAAAGCTTTGAAGGATCTGACTGAGTTTGAAGCTGCATTAATCAGAATGCAAAAGTCCTCAGAGTTGGGTCGTAATTTAAATAGTCATTTGATCCATTATTAATGTAACTGTACGTATTGGTGCAGCTGTAGGTTCAAATAAAAGACATATACTAGCATTTGCTAACCAAACCTTGCTAACATTTCCCCATGAGTCAGAGGAGAGCAGTGAAGGAGGACGTCACGTTCACTGTAGAGGTCCCAGTGAAATAAACCATCAATATTCCCCATCACATATTCTCATCTGATAACAGCACTGATTAAAAATATACAGCTCACTCCTCAGTAACAGTTTTTCACTCACCCTGTGTTAAAAGGTACCAGGCACTTTATAGCCTCATTGTTAGCATGTCGCTTGTTAATGTACAGCCATTAGTTTGTCTTAGTCTGTGGAAGCCTTTAAGCACCATTATTACCATTTGTCCAACAGAAACTTGAATTTAGTTGTTAATTTTATGGTTTTGCCTTCAAACTAGTTTAATGGAGCAGATATTTTGCAGAATGTGTGAAAGCATATGCAGCATGTTCTCACGTCTGTGTTGCATAACCAAGGTCACTGAACATCAAACCATTAATACAGTAGTAATGTTGAACGTGAACATGCTGTTTTGGGGGCTTTTTGTCAAGAGACCGATAGAGGTTCTAGAAGGCTGCTTGCACAAATCACCTATGGGATCATTTGTTTTATGGGTTGTAAAAGTTTTTGGCTGGGAAATGTATTTCATGTATTCAGTGTCATGAGCTCATCTTGTTATTTTCATTCAAACCTCTGTCCTCTGACTTGCTGTTCGATCCAGCATTGCAGGTGTTGGCTCTAGGACTGTCTACCACAGCTTATGAAACCTGTTGTTTTTAAAAGAAATGACCGTGATGTGTAGATTTTGTATTCGTTGTTGTGCTTTGAAGCATCAGGGAGCTGGGTGATGATAACAAAAGACTTGATCACAATGATTCCTGCCATGTTGAGAACAGAGTTAGGATGCCAGGTGCTGGCCTGCCAACCCCACACAGGCTGCCTGTGTACTCGGAGATCATTGCTCCTCTGTGTGTGTGTGTGTGTGTGTGTGTGTGTGTGTGTGTGTGTGTGTGTGTGTGTGTATTGACGTGTTGCCATAATTGATCTGTGCGTGGTAACAAAAGAGCTGTAAAGCTTGTCTGGGGTAAGGCGATGACTGCCCGGACACAATTAACTCTGAATAAGTGGTGTAGTTGAACCAGACGCTGAGTAGCAAACACATAGGAGGGATTTTCACACATACATCACCAGAAATCAGGCTTATCTGAAGTGTCTAGTGGTATATGAAGAGGAGAAACTCCATCCCTGTACAAACATACTCCAAATATAAGTAGAAAAGCTTCATTCCAGTCTGCATACATAGCATAGTCAGTGTGGGATTGTTGGTGGATCCCTCAGTTGTTCCTTCAGGTGGCCACATTGGTGAAACCTGCAGCATAGATTGTCATGACATGCTACAGACCTTCATGGTTTAGTGATCTTCTGACTTTTCATCAAGCGCTCATGTCACACGAGGCTTCAGCAGTCTCTGAAACCATCTACTTTGTGACAGTCAGACCCACATGGCCAGTTGTGTGGAGGTGAGAAGTCAGATCTTACTACATTTTTATTCTGGCTGTTTTAACCCTGAGGTACACTAATTCTAACATTTTAGTTTTTTACAGTGTGGAATTTCAATCAATTTAATTTGGGTTTTTTGACAGAAATATTCTAAATGAATTTTAAAGAACTTCAAAATACAAGGAGTGAAAAAAACGGAGGGTCATTTTATAGGCACTGTTTATTTTGATTCTAGTTTGTCCTGGTTCCAGTGTGGTGTGTTTACTGGGTTTGGATGATATGATGACATACTAACAGTATAACTTTGTCAAAGATCAGAGATTTTGCTTAAGTGTTTATACTTGTGTTAGACCACTAGAGCAGAAAAAGAAAAAGTGCAATTAAATATTTAGATTAATCTGCACTACCGTCTGCATATTTACACATCATGAGTCCATCTAGCCATTATCTTTGCCGCTTATCCTGTCGCTGGAGGGCTGGAGCCGAGTACACCCTGGACAGGTCGCCAGTGATTCACAGGGCTGACACATGGAGACAGGCAATCATTCACACTCACATTCACACCTTGGGGCATTTTGAGTCACCAATTAACCTGCTCGTCTTTAGTTTGCGGTTTGAAGCCAGAGGACCCAGAAGTAACATGGAAACAAAAAGGGCCCAGCCAGCTTTAACCTCATTATGAGTTACATTTCCACAGAATTCCCTAAATCACGAGATCCAGTATATTTCTCAAATGTATAATGAGATACTCTAAAGCTAATGAATCCCCATGGTTTGCATCACTAGCAGCTAGCTTACTTTTAAATGTCTGCGTTTATACATGTGAACGTTCCAGCTGGAAGCAGGAAGTTAGTCCCATGCTAATGCAACTGTTATTTAAATGAGAGTTATCTGGGTTTCTCATAATCATAACCCAGATATGATGTTTACACACACAAAGCCACAAAGTGGGTTACTGACTGGCTTCTTTCTGCTTGCTCCTTAACACTGAATATCCAACAAGACGACTGACTGACTGACATGGATTAGGAAAGCATAAATGTATGGACTGTTGCTGGCTGACACCATGTTCCTAATGTCTGCTCTGTGGTAAATAGCTGATGTCACCTGGATCACTAAAAAAACTTCCTGAGAAAGTTCACTCTTTAAAAACTTGTAGTCAAGTGTCTAAAGTCAAGGTGCAGCTCCTGTGCCTCGTTTATGGTTTATTCATAATGAGACTTCACACTCCCAAGTACCAGGGACCGGACTATCTGACGGTTCTGTGAGTTTGTGTGTCTGAGGGAGAGACAGCAAGAGTGTGTGTGAGTTAAAACTGGACAGGCGGTGTGGATGCTGTTGGCTGGCTTCAGATGGCTGGTCTATTCTGATGGAAAGGGGTGGCTGGGTTTGTACTTCTCACACACACATACACACACACGCACACACAAACACACACACAAGCTGCTCAGTGGCTGACATTCTCCTTTTTTCACCTCTAATTGGTCCTCTGGGAGTTGTCAGAGGTCTCAGTGGCTGTCTACAAGGTGGCAACATACACACACAAACACACACACACATGCACGCACACACTAACACAGCCATGCATCAGGAAAAGTAGGAAATGGAGGCGACACAGGAGGAGAGGCGCTGTGATTGTCACCTGAAGGTCATGAACATTTATCATTCTTTGTAAAGACAAAGGAGGAGAGACTGGAGAGGAAATCTCACGTTGGCCTGGGCTGCTGTTCTAAACTGGCTCCGACTGCTGGATGAGCCCTGACTGCTTCAACAACAGTCTCACTATGATTTTGGCCATATCAACTCATACACAGCACTTAGTTAGAAACCCGTTTAGTTGAAAAGGCCACACAATTCTAGCTGCATTGTGTTGCTGTCAGCCTGCAGAGCGAGTGCACGTGATGAGTGGAGCCCCCTGGCAGCTGTGAATCAGCCTCTAATTGTACATCTTAAGTCGTTCTTTATGAGGAGGCACCTGAAGTGGTCACCATTTCATCACAGGAAGTAGAACAAATTTAGCTTGGCTCATTGTTATGGAACAGCTCATTAGGTGTTTGCGTTGGAAAGATGTGATTTAAAGTAGGTCGTAGGATCGTGATTGACAGTTCTACTCTGAGTGAATGCTTCCAGCAGCACACTGGAAACGTGCAGCATTTGTTCAGTTGCCTCAGCTGGAACAGTATGGCAGTCGTGTTGGAATACATACGGTTACTATAAAAACTATTCACCCCCTTGGATCTGTCCCCCTTTTCTGTTTATTTTTTCAGCATTATATATACTTCATACTTTGATCTTACTACATTTCATAAGAAGTGTCATGCTACACTACATTCATTTGACGATTATAGTTAGCAGGTAACACAAAATACAATGTAGTCACAAGTCTAAATGAAATTCAGTAGCTGCATGTGAAATTATATAAGAACATAAGTTACATGATAATGCGTTAAGAGTACTTTTACTTTTGCTACTTAAGCTGCATCTTCTACTTAGATAATATTTAGTACCAATGAGTATTTCTGCACTCTGCTGGTACTACCACTGCTAGTTTTACTTAAATAAGTATAACTGCTGACTTCTAAACTATGCACAAACCACAACAAAGATCAGTCTAAATGTGTGTTTGCCTCAACCAGATGTTCTCACTTCTTTTTTTGGCTCTGACTCCAATTTCAGGTGTGAAAATGTAGTGACCCCTGCTTGCTTAGAATTCGACTAAAACATTTGTTTGCTGGGAGGATTTCAGTGAAGACTTAATGTAGATGTGTAATAAACCCAAAATGCAGGCAGATATTCGTTGCTAAGCAACGTAACAACACAATTTTATACTTATGATAGAACATATTCTAATTTAAAATCACTGCTCTGCTGCAGAAGGTCACATTCAGACCAACTTTGAGTCCAGGATGAAAAAAAGAAGAAGCTTTCTCACTTGCAGAATTCAGTGAAGTTATACATTTATTTTATAAAAGTCTTCGTCCCATCATGTCCACAGAGTGACGGGCCGCCCCTCCTGTAATCACACAGAACTAATCACTGCTGTCTCCATCTGCTTTGTTTACATTGTGTTACTGTAATGGTTGTATTTGTACAGTTAAGCTCTGTGAGCAGATGGTGCACAAGATCAGCTGCTGATAGATTTAAATAACTGTTGCATTGTTATTGGTGCTCTGACGTCCTGTCATCATGTTTAAAAGCTCCTCTGGGTAAAAGATGAAGCAAAGCTGATTATTTTGGAAATGTCCCAGTGTAGTAACCGGTCTGATAATCACACACAATTAAGGCCAGTTCATGCTTTTCTCCTGTGTGTGTGTTCGTGATGTTGGGGCGATGCTCTACAGACGCCCGCGTGGAGCTCGCCATCTTGCTGTTGCTGTCTTTCTGCTACATTGTTTTTTAACATGACTACATTTTAGGGCCGAATATTGTACTTAGTACATTTTTAGTTGTTACTAGCTAGTTAATTTTCAGAATGTAAATAATATGAAATTACAACATCATATTTAATAGTGTCTAGAGAACCTTTACTTATTTTTTAATAAACTGTATATTTCCAATGCAAGACCTGTACTTGGAGTATTACTACACTGTGGTACAAGATCTGAGTACTTCTACCACCACTGGCTGTTGCTACTCACTAGAGTTGCCCTCGCGGTTTTGTACTGCACACATGTGGAACGTGTCCATCGCATAAAAAACAAGCACGTGCGCAGCCGTATGGCCTTTAACTTATTGAAGAATGAGCAGTGTTGCAGGATATAATCAGATTTTATAGAGACTTATCAGCTTATGAGGCCGTAGTGTGATGGATTATCTAACGTACTACTACTGCTTAATAGATTAGAAGATCCCTAATAGGACTTTTTATGATGCCAGTCGTTGGGGGTCTGAAAAGGCCTCAAAATCCCCTTGAACCAGAAAACACGAGGGCTCAATTTTTTCACGGCTCAGCACCAGAGCAGCAAGGCTCATTAAAAACCAAGTGAAGCCAGAATCAATCAGTACCCTGCGTGTTCTTCACCTGACTATCAAAGTCTTTTCATAAAGCACTGACGTAATGGGGACCAACATAGCACAGGCACAGTGACAGTGAGTGTGTGATTCATCAGTTTGAGGCATAAAAGACTCAAATAACACACAGCAGATAAAAAATCTACATGTTTAAAATCCTGGTTTTGTTTAATTCAGTTATGTGAAGATTTTTGGTGTGTGAGGCGTTAGAGGAATCGTACAGCCTCAGACATGCAGCCTCCTCTGTCTTGTCACCACACTCATGTTGTGATGACTGGTGGTTGAAAAGCACTGTTGCATGTCAGGGCTGCACCCTAGTGCTGAAAATGTGAACTGATGCGGTGGACTGTTCAAATCAAACACTCCACAGTCGGTCCAACTAAGTACAATTAGTTGATTAGTCATATTAGGACCATGACCACAATCCTTCTGTTCAGCTTTGATGAGCTGCCTCAGTGAGGCACTTCCTCTCTCTGTATTGTCCAAAAGTCTTCCTGATTCTTCAAATGCAGTGACGCTGATGTGGTGTGAACAAGGTGCTGCCATGCCCTGTCAACAGCATGAAACTGGTTCTGTTTGTATGTAAAGTAGCTCAGATAAAAAAGAACAGTATTTTTTGTGCTTGTTGCAGCAAGACACTGACAGAGCTCTGTGTGGGAAGATAAAAGCACATTTCCTTTCAGTGTCGTAATTGCTTTGTAAGCGTTCCTTCCAGATCCCTTCAGCGTGAATGTGTATGGATTTATTGATCCGGTGCAGTTTTTAAGTGTACAAAGGCAGTTATTCGGGGCGTGTTTTTAAGATGCTACAAGCGTTAAGTTAGTGGGCAGTGTGATTTCTGAGGGAAGTGTTTATTTAAAGCTCGCCTCCCTGAAATGATGCAGGAACATATGTTCACTCTGTGTATGTAGTGAAGGACCTGCACGTTTACCTTAACCGCTGTGGTCCTGCAGACCTGTTCCCTGCAGTACGAGTAAGATGACATGACATGCCTGTCCTCCGCTGACCTGTAAAGCCAACTCCCAAAGGAACGCTGTGTTCTCTTGTTGAAGGAGAGAATCTCCATAACCAGTACTGATTTACTTTAATTCAAGCTTTAATTTAGCTAGATTTAGGACACGTGTGTATTAAACTGAGGCTAAATTGAATATATTATATTGTATAATAGTATCATGCAGGGGTGCAGATTTGCGTATGATTTTGGAAATTTACAATATTTTCACATTACATCATTCACATAATATTTGGAATTTGATCTTGACAGTTATTTCCTCTCTTCTTTATGTAAGAGGACATATCACTTGACTTAGTGTTGTACAGTACAGTGTACATCCAGCGTAGTGACAAGTGCAAAGCCGTGGACCCTACATAAGAAATTCAGAAGTGATATCCTGAATGTCCACAAACAGGACGTCTTGTATGTAAGATGAAGAGGTGTTGGTTTTTATCTTAATAAAACTACACTACCAGTCAAAAGTTTAGACACAGAAATGAGCATGTGTGTGAAAGAAAAGTAGATTTCATAACATCAAATTGATCAGAATGAATGTGTAGACATTGTTCATATTGTAAATGACTATTGTAGCTGAAAAACGAATATTTACAGAAACATACAGAGACATTAAATTCACATTTACATTAGTGCTGTCTTCAAAACAGCATGTTATGTTTGCTAATGATAATGTATTAATTTAAAAGGAGAACTGATCATTAAAAAACCATGTTCAATGATGGTAACACAACTGAAGACATGTTTCTTTTCATGAAAAACACGCTCATTCCTATGTGTGTCCAAACTTTTGACTGGTAGTGTTTGTGATGCTTTTAACTGGTTAAAATATTGAAGATGTTAAAAGCATATTTGCACAATGAATTTCATTTGCATGTTCAAAAGTGAAAAGGAGCTTTTCTATATTATCTTTTTCATTACAGGTAGGATCAGTGAAAGCGCATTCATTCATGAATAATTCACCAAACACACGTCTTGATAAAAGGCCTTTTCAAGCCGTAGCCTTGCCACTTATCTTTCATCTTTCTTAACCTTGTTAGTATCTTCCCACTGGTTTCACCAATGCTCTGCGTCTCTGCTTTTATTCCAACCTCTTTCTCTCTCTCTGTGGCCTTTTCAATGAAATTCCAACTTTGTTGTGCTAAGGTAAAATGACTGCGACTCTATCGCTTTTGTTACACACCTTTGAGTGTGTTTCTAATGATTGGACTGCTGGTGCGATGGGAGTGCTGAGTGCATTCAGGCGTCGTCCTCTTTATTCCAGGCAAAAACAAATCTTTGTTTACAGAGAGACTAGCAAATGGGAATATTCACGTTGTTGGGAAAATAAAGAGGAGATTCAGCTCTATGAGAAGTGTTTCTGAAGCTCGATGCAACACCTCACTGGAGTTTTCTTTTTGAAGATAATTTAGCTGAAATCATACACTGTGAAGCATATAGTTTATCATTTGAGCATGAAGTGCTAAAAACAGGCAGAGAAATGACTAAATCAAACTTTGCCATTCATTACGCTGTTCAACATACAGCTGAGCATTCAGTGAATGCAAAGCTGTTAAACAGCGCTGGTCAGAAAATAGCAGCTCTTTGTTCCCGTCTCCTTCATATGCGTGCAGGAAATGGCTGTGTTTCACTGAGCTGACATAAGCTGCTCTTAAATGACAGAAAAATGCACTTAGAGGCTTGTAAACGTATTCTGATGCTGCTTTGACAAATCTTCTCAAAATGTGTGGGTTGAACAGGGCAGTAAATCCAGTGACCTACTGCTAAGACCACTGTGCTGCAACAGTAAATGGTGATTAAGAAGCAGTGTTGTTTC
Organism: Ctenopoma multispine; assembly: GCA_034779795.1. Classification (NCBI taxonomy): domain Eukaryota; kingdom Metazoa; phylum Chordata; class Actinopteri; order Anabantiformes; family Anabantidae; genus Ctenopoma; species Ctenopoma multispine. The sequence goes on along the minus strand of JAUYWH010000009.1, from coordinate 1,043,123 downwards.
TGTAGTGTTTCTATTTACCACAAGTTGATTTGCATACATTTCCAAATCAATAAGACCGGAGTTCTCCTACATACTCCTACATGAAGCAGTTCAGGTGCCAAGAAGTCCAGAAACTGCCCTCACAGTGTAATCTTATTTAATCTGGACATCAGTGTTATGATGTTTAGCCCAGCCTTGCACTCATCTGTGTCTGTCTACATCTCTTACAGCTCCACGCTACCGTCAATCAAAACCTGAAGGACTATGACTGATAGATCTGTCTCCCAGGTCGAGACAGTCCAGCTGGAAAGATAGAACATTTGCACTCTATACATCCCACGCTCCGGGAAAATGAGGACTATCTTACTGGGCATCGCTTTGCTCTGTCTGTGCACGTCCCTTGATGCACTGTCCCTGAGCAGGCAGAAGACAGAGACAGCGGAGACAGTGATGGGAGGACAGAAGCTGCTCAAAAGAGTGAGACGAGGCTGGATGTGGAACCAGTTTTTCCTGCAGGAGGAGTATACCGGCAGTGACTACCAGTACATTGGCAAGGTAAATGTCTGCCGCTGCCTCCCAATTTTAGTTTACACCGAACGTTGCGTAAAATTAATTTTCTTTATTAGTTGAAAAGATGCTCATCAGCCATGTTTGTTCTTCTTTCTTAAATTGCTGATTTTATTAATATGAATTTATGTTAAGCTTAATCACTCAACAGTCATTTTGCTCATGACTTCTGTGGCTGCAAGCATAATGAATTACCCATGTTGTTGATTGGTACATAAAAATAATAGAATATATTAAGTGAGATGAGGTGGTTGGTTCAATAAGCTCACGGTTTTGCTGCTGCATGTCTTATCCCACCAACACGTGTGACAACACCTACACAATGCACAACTAAATAAAGAACACCTGTGTCACCAATTTGGGCACTCCCAGCCCCTTCCAAGCAAGCCTGTTAATAAGTTCATTTTTACAAGCAAAAACTACAACCAAGTTAATAATAATTTAAAAGATATCCCATGAAAATTCCACAGGCAGCCTTAACTTCAGCTCTCTGCCGCAGCACTGTGAGCACATCGTACAGCAAACATTGTGGAACGTGTATTTTAGGTGACTCTAGATGTGCGTCAGAGTTCTATAGTTGCTGTGAAGCAGTGAAAGCGCCGGCGCTGCAGCTTTGCTTCCTCACACTGTCACACTGAAAAGCTTTCCCAACACAAACAATGGAACCTCTAAAATTGTTACAGTGTGATATTTTTGCTCATCCAAACCATAAAGGCTTGTGTTGATGTTTGTTGCCCAGCAATACACATTCATGCAGAGCCAGGAAGGCTGACAGGAAGAAATGGCAGGGTAGGCACAAAGACAGAATGTGTTAAGGCAAGTGAATTTATCAGGAAGGTGTAGAGTTTTCTCACCTCTCATACAGAGAGATGACTGTACATACCTGGATGTAATGACTCGCAGTGGATGTGGTAACGTCAGCAACATCCAGCTGACATATCTTATTCCCACCTTTTTCATAATTAGCAAATATCACTTTGTTTATATCTAACAGGTTTATTTATATATAACTACATTTATATTTTAAATTAAAGATATCATATCATCGTCCTCTTCTCAGTTTGTGACGTTTTAATGTTCATACAAATAACCCTTTTCCACTGCAGTCCTTGAACTGGGCTTTTCCACAAACAGGAACATTTTGAAGCTTTAGTGCTTGTTTCTGGTGTTTATATTCCAAACTGCTACATACACAATATTCTTTCAGGTTTACATAAGTGTTTATTATAAGTGAACATACAATACACTATAACTTTTTACACTGACTCAGAACTCAACACCACTAATTATTTTGGTTTGTATTTTATCACCTCTTGAACACCGTTACAGAGGCTTATCCCCATCTACTCTTGTTTCATTCTGGTGGACTTTTCCGCTGTATTTTTTACCTCATCTCTTTTTTCTTGGTTGCTGTTCACACAAAGGCACATACACAACAGCTGATGAGAGGACATCCAGTCTGCATCCACAATGCTTGTTAATCATACGTGCTACAAAGTGTACTACTAATGGAGGCAGTATAGGAGCAATTTAACACAGCATCAGGACACAAACTTGCAGAAAACAAATATCTTGGCTGTCTTACTCACAGTCAGCTTACTGAGTTCCCAGTTTCTAGATTATGACAGTATGCCTAACACTGAGCCAGTTACAGGCAAGAGTCCTGCCAACATCCAACTCATCTCTCACAAGTACCTGGTACTTAATTTACTACTGCTTTGTGAGTAGGGAACAAAATTTTGCTCCCAGAACTCGTCTCAAAAGCGAGCGAAGGACAGCTGAAACAAAAGCAGAACCTTAGACAAGAGGGGAAAGCTCAGTTACGGGTCAGTGAGCTCCTGCAGTGGGAAAGATCTGAGAGAGCAGAGAACAAAAGCAGAAACTTTGACAATGGAAGCACCGAATGTTAATGTTATGTTAAGTGAAAGAAGTGAAAAAGGGCTCAAAATTAACAAATCCATCCAGCTCATCGTCCATAGCTGTCCATGTGTTCTTTAGATGATGAAAAGGGCAAAAGGAGAATTATCAAAAATCCAGATACTTCCATGAGTTCTCATTGGCTTAATGTTGTTTTTTTTATTTTATTTTTATTCATGTATATCTTTATGTCTTGCAGCATACAAATGGGGAAGATACAGTGCTGTAAAAAAGTATTGCCCACTTCCTGAATTTGTATTATTTTGCATATTTGTCACACAAATGCTAATATTACACAAAGATAACCTGAGTAAATACAAAATGCAGTTTTTAAACGATAATTTCATTCATGGCAAAAAAATTTCCAAACCTGTCTGAGCCCTATGTAAAGTAAAAATTAACTGACCCCTAAATCTAATAAGTGGCTGAGCCTCCCTGCAGTCAAGTGTTTGTGAAAACTGTTCTTCAGTCCTTCACATCTCTGTGGAGGAATTTTGGCCCGTACTTCTTTGGAGAATAGTTTTTTATTCAGCCACGTTGGAGAGTTTTCAAGCATGAACGACCTGTTTAAGGTTTTCCCTATAAAAGAAATCATTTAAAAAGTGCATTTTTTTATTTACTCTGGTTATCGTTGTGTAATATTAACATTAGTTTGATGATCTGAATCATTTAAGTGTGACAAATATGAAAACATAAATCAGGAAAGGCACACAGCACTGTACTATAACAAAAAAGTAATTTGTGTGTATGCCATTCATAAGCCATAACTGAGCGAAGACACAGCTTGTTCTCCCAAATGTAATGTCTAGACTGTTCTTTCCTCAGTGACAGCTTTTGCTTGGCTGATTGTATGTGTGTGCTCTGTTTTGCTTAAGAGGCAGTGTCATCATGTTAATTAATGACTGGTATGAATGAATGACTGGCGTTTATCGACAAACACAAGTGAATACAATTAACACAAACCACCTCATACAAATAGTATGAAGGAAAAAAAAACATTATTACAAAATCAATCATGTTTTAAACCTTCAGGCCCAAGTAACCAATCAGCTGCACATGAAACGTACTTTGCTGATGTAAAATTGCACTTTTGTTTAATGTTCACTTACCTTGTGCAGAGAAGGGTCATGTAGGGATTTTCCATCTTACTGGCTGCTGTGTTTAATATCTAGAAGTAGATACCCTCTCGTAGTCCTATTAGTGAAGTTAGCACACGGTGTAGTGTAATGAGTTAGAGCGGTTGCTGTTTGATCAGTAGCCAGATGCCGCGAGGTATTGTGCAGCTCTGTATGAAACCTGCTGTCTGACAGCACAAAAACAAAGTGAGCTTTGAAACAAACAAGAGTTTGTCATGATTTAGGTAAACACAGAGAGAAGCCAGACAGAGTCAGCAGACTTTTTTCTCTCTGTTGGGGTGCTGCCATAACTGCAGGGGGTCTGCTGGGTGCTCCAGATATGTGTCAGTGACAACAATATGGTTTAGAGACAGATTAGCAGGGAGCGGGGAAGTGTTTATCATAGGCAACAATATTATTAGGCAGAAGTTCATATCGTGTTTTTATTACATTTATTTACATCTAACAGGTGTCTAATGCAGAATATTCATGTAACCCTGATTTGATTTTTAAAAAACGTGAATTAATACAGCACGTTACTTTAAGCTGCTGTCTTGATATCATCTTGTTGCATGTAGAAACAATACAGGCAATACATACCAAACATTTCAAGGACTAAGCAGAATTCACTGAACCTCCACAGCTTATAGGAATGTAAGAACCAAACTCCAGCATTTACAGTATTCAGAATAGGAAGACTGAAATAACTGCTCTAACACCAGTGGCTTTGGTCCACTCCCAGTTTATATTTATAGTTTTTTAGACCTATCTATTGTTATTGCTATAGATTATTATCAACCTTTGAGATTGCAGTGTTTTTGAGTTAAAAGTAAAAATGTTTTTTGTGGTACCAAATAAATGTGGTACTATTTTCAGCATGAACGTGATGAAAAACTATTAGAGCCAGTAGTACAGTATAACATGGAGACACTGATCTGGGACACATAAGCATTCCCCGCTCTGAAAATGTGCCGTGGTGAAATGTCCGCAGGCTTCGTCAGCTTGTGTTAGATGGAAGCATGGAGGTGTTGCAGCCCTGCAGACTGACAGATCAAATCAGACTGAACACTGCTGGAAGGAGGGAGCAAGGATCAAAAGGATAGAGGCAAGGAGAAAGGGAAGGATAGGCCAAGAATGAGGGGGGGGGGGGAGTAAGGGAAGCAAAGGAAATAAGGAAAGAAGGGAAGAAAGAGGAAATGTAGGTTTTGTAGTGTGAACAATTTTCACACAAAAGGAAGAAGAAGAAGAAGTAAAACAACTAAGGGTCATCTATAAGAAGCCAAAGCAGCAGCAGCAGAAAGACAAAGTATACAGAGAATAGAAGAGTGAAAGGGTAAAATCCTGCAGGATTCAAGGAAGGAAAGTGAAGGCAAAAGCTGCTGATTTCCAGTAAGCCAAAACCAGCTAGACACTTGCATGAAGGGTCAAATTTGATACAGAAATAAACCAGCAAATGGTGATTCAATCAGTAAATGAAATAGACTTGAACTGGTAGATTATAGAGAATATATTGTCAGTTGAAGATGGCATATCTGCCATGTAGCGTTCAGTACATCATACGATTACCATAGACATTCTGCAAGACAGTCCCAACGTACTGTGAATGCCCACATACTAGATTGTTTTTCACATGTCACATGGTCTTTATCGGTGGATGAAGTTTGGTCAGTTGTCATGGAGATGGATCTGTCATGAAAGATTAGTAGCTCAGCTGATTTTGGAAATGGGGGTCTGATTAACTACCAAGTTAACTTGGTACTTTATCTTGCCATGCAGACACATTTGGTTACTGGTGGGACTGAGGACAGTGATGTGCCACAGCTGGAACTAGGAAAAAACATTTAAAAACATTTCCTCCCCAAAACTGTCTCCCTAGTTATCTGGATAATCACATCACACTGTTTAACTATGGACTATTTTCTACAGATCAGCAGTTTTTTTCCAATAAGAAACTGGGATAGAGGACGTCCTGATGGCCTGATTTCTCTTACACTTCTTCTTCTTACTGGTGATGAGATGGAAAACAAAGTCACAGAGTGGAAGCTGCAACATTCCACACAGCCAGATACCAAACTAAGCTTATCCTCAGCTTCTTAATTACATCGATTCGAAATGACAAAAGATTTGTTGGATTTGGAAGAGACAAAGACACACCTGCACCACTGCAGACAATCAAATTAGCGTTGAGTAAGATCAGTGACATTATCACCTTTGTCCTTACTTCTTTTAAAGCTGCAAGTGTTGAGTTGTGATACACTTTCCATTCAACACTCACCCTGCATTTGTGCTGCAATTATCACTGCATCTGCTCAACAATCTGTTCAACAATTCCTGGGGCTCATGGGCAGAGGGAAAAATACCATCTGAATCTTATAAGATAATCCCTTGCAGAGGTGAAGAGGAAAAAAAGCTGGACAGTAGAGGATCAACAGGATAAAAACAGAGTATAGTGGTTCAAAATGTTTTTATGGCATTGAAGATTATCTAGTGTATATGTTAGATTCAGTGACACGGACTGAGACCACACAGCTACAGCATCTGGTTTTGTTGCTGTGTAGCCTCGGTGACACAGTTCTTGCTGTTGATACACTCATACACCAGAACCAGGCAGATGAAGTGTGACCCAAACCTCCACACTGCTTATTTGCAATGCTATCTTTTGTGTTTGGTGTGTGTGTGTGTGTGTGTTTGTGTGTGTGTGTGTAAGTGGGGGGTTATCAGCAGTGTGCCAGGAAGACCCTGAGGGGAAAAAATTGCTTTTTGCTGTCTTTGAAAAGTGGTGCAAGTGTAGAAGAGCCTAATTATCCCCTCAGTCTCATCATAGTTGTGCAAAAATTCTGTTTAAAGCTGTTTGGTTGTTCCCAGAATCATCCATCATCCACCAACAGCATGTCCAGCCTAACCAGACTCTAAAGTTTTATTAAAATCATTATTCTCCACTAGAGGAATCACTTAAATTCAGTTTACTGCAGCAGTCCAGTATTTGTTTTATACACATTCACATGTGACCAGGAAGAGGAAATATCAATAATTTGCCAATCATCCTCCTTCATTTGAATGGGATCTATACATCACATCACAGTCACCAGGTTATCTCAGCCCAAGCTCAGACTAAAAACAAAGAACAGATCATCTGCATCTCTAACAACATGGGAACCACATTCAAAGAGAGGATCTAACAAAGGTGTGGAAGTTTAAAGCAGTGTTTTCGGTTTGGATTATATATATATGGGGACAAGATGTCAGTACATCTGATCATCTATCCATCTATTATAGAAGCAGCTTATCCTGTTAGGAGTCGCAGTTGATCAGCTATCACTGGGCAAAAGGTGCGGTAGAAAAGTGGAAATAGCTTAGCTTGGTTATTAGCATCTTCACACATCAGTCCCACAAACATTCTTGAAATGACAGGTCATTTCAGTTTCCTTTATGTCCTTTTTTCTCTCTCTTTGTGTTTTTCTTTACATTTATTCTGATATCAATGCTCAGGAAGGTGAAGAAGAACAAAACCTTCAGAATGTTTGGGCAGATCAAGTGTTAAGTATGTGGAGCATGAAGACCTCCTGTGAAGAGTAGAGTTTTCAGAGGGTTTCTGCATTGGGATCAATCAACAGCTTAGCTTCTTTTTTATTTAATTCAGAGGAACGGGACTTCTGCGGGGACAAAGATATTAAGTTGAAAGGAGAATCCTCTCATTGTCAACCCAGCAAAACGCCAACCAGCCAAGTCTGCAGATTCAGATTTTTTTTTGAAGAGGCTGTGAGTCAGCATTCCTGTTTTCCATCAAGGTTCATTGGTATGGGCAGGAAAGCGAGTTTTTAAGGCCAGAACACTCCGAAGCTGGCCCAGTCACAGAGGTTATGATGAACAGCTCGTGCTGCTGTTTTATTCCTCTTTTTAGCAAACCCCCACATAATGAGCTGCAGATTCCATAACATGAAAAGTCGGTAGATGAATAAAACACGAGCCTGGTGTTTTCGCTGCGGTCGTGGATGATGGCCGATAGATCTGTGGGACGTTTGGTGAATGACTGGAGTGATTTCCCATCCATGATGTAAAGCTACAGCATTTTCCAAGTCCCTATAAATATATCTGTACTGTAAATTAGGTTTAGAACAGACCTGCTTCTGGTCCCTGATGTATTCCTGCAAAAGCGAAAGCTCTTATTGTCATAATCCGCTTTGTTCTAATGCTGTTAAAGGAGCATTCCAACTCATCATCAAACCCAGTTTTTGTCTTTGGTCAGACTCATTTAAAAGAAGATGGAGAATGCAACCATATCCCCACTTACCCAGTTTTTTAGATTGTCAGTTTTAGACTGACACCCTATGGCAGGAAAAAATAAGGAACAGATATTTGTTGGGCATAGTAGCACAGCGATTTGTCTGCATAAAAGCCCATTAGATTGGCATCATCACACCCTTCACGCTCCCATTGGGGTGCACGGTGAATCATCAAGAGACCAAACCGTCATGAAAATAACATCTGTGGGATGCAGAAAAATGCAAGTTTGACAAAACAAGCATGAAAATAGAAGCGGTTAAATCAGTTCCGATGAAGGGCTGCCTCGTACGAAACCAAAAAATCTGTTGTTAGATCATATCTGTCATCTACCAGGTAGAAAACACTGTCTGAATCTGTTTAGATTAGATGTGTTGTAAGATGAAAACATTAGACGTAAATCTATCCAGAGCCAGTGTTTGTAAGTAGTTTACACATTCCACAGGTAGTGGGGATGTAGAAGCTATAACGGCTCTCTATTTCTTTCCCTCTCTCACACACATGTATAATCAAAGCTTCACCCTAACACCTGGCCTGAAGGAGTAAACAGGGATGAAGGGATGAAAGGTGAACAGCCAGCCACTTGAGGTCGAGAGATTTGAGGCGGGCGAGAGAGAGAGAGAGCCAGGCTGTTGCTGCAGGTATCAGAGCAGAAGCAGCAGATCTGATAGATGTTTACTCCTTCAGGCACAACACAAACTCCGGCTTTCTGCTTCTGTCTCTTCATTTTCTACCATATCTTTTGCGTTTAGAAGATTCTTGTTTAGTTTCAATCTGGAGCTGGCTCTTGGACTTTCTTTTGTGTTTCTGTGCTTTATCTTATACAAACCTGTCACCACTACCATCATCATGATCCACTGGTCTGTCCCATCAGGATAAAATTCACCGTGTCTCTCAGGTACATTTAGAGTCAAAGAGACGTAGAATTACACATGCTTGACTGGCACAGTAATGCTAATTAATGAGCACCGGTTCGTTTCAGTCCACTGAAGAAAGAGTCCGATGAAACGGTTCAGTGTAGCACCAGCTGTGTCTGTGTAAGGTGTATGATAAATTGAGATGTAACATATAACACACAGTGTTAATGACATTCCTATTCTCACTCGTCCTAATTAAACAAGTCATTACCATCCAAACTGAACCACTACCATTTTCAGTCTGACCACCCTCTGCTCAGGGGGTTTGAGAATGTACGATATGACCAGACTTGATTAAGGTCTTGGTTAATTAACATTAACTGTCAGTAGGAAAGGAGAAACTTAATTCCACTTTCTTGACAATAACACAACTTCACTACTCCTTCTTTTGCGTCTGACAGACCATATTTATGATCCACATGATCACAAGATGTGCCTCATCAAGATAAAATAATGTAGTAGAAGTAAAATACGTAGATGTATACAGATAGCAGGAAAAATTAGCATCTTGTAGTGTCACAGAAATGTAGAATGTTCAAGCTGTTACGTAACCTTCATTCAGCGAATGATAATTAGGCTTAAATATGTTTGTGTCCATCTGCAGCTCCAGTCAGACCAGGACCATGGCAATGGCTTAGTCAAGTACGTCCTCTCTGGCCAGGGGGCCGGCACCATCTTTGTCATAGACGAGAATAATGGCGACCTGCACGCCACCCGCCGCCTGGACCGGGAGGAAAAGGCTTTTTATATCCTCAGAGCCACTGTGGTCAACAAACGGACAGGTCAAAAGCTGGAGCCAGAGACTGAGTTCATCGTCAAACTCCACGACATCAATGATAACGAGCCTCAGTTCGGACAAGAGGTTTACACTGGTAGTGTACCTGAGAGATCGGATATAGGTAAGGACTTTCACTGCAGCAAGACTTTGCTGTGCATGTGTACGAATCTGCGGATGAGGTGTAATTTAATCTAAATCATTGCCTAATCATGTAGAGATAACCCAGATTGTTGTGGTATTTGTCAGTAACAGCCATGTGAATATGAATCTCTCAGGTACATCAGTCATCCAGGTGACAGCCACAGATGCTGATGACAGTATGTACGGGAACAGCGCCAAACTCGTCTACAGCATCAGCCAGGGACACCCTTACTTCTCTGTGGACCCAAACACAGGTATGCTGGAAGAGAATTATCCTTTAAATGTAAATGTAAGAACTGTGTGTAAATCTCAAACAGGTCTGCTGTGCATTACCTGTGCATGATGAAAGTATTCTTTTAAAGAGGCTCACTGTTACAGGTTCAGGGCTCAATCACAGCTCTCTGTCCCATAAATTCACATGGCTCTTTGTTTAATTCCTTCCGGGAAACATTTATTTTAATCAACTAGAAAAAAAGCACAGAAAAGTGTCTATGTCTCCCTGAATGCAGCTGAAAGTATTGGCCTGGTTTTTACTACTAAACCAATCACACTAAAATACTGTGAGCAAATCATTTTCAGTTGCTGACTTTAAACTCCACTTTTCTCTTACCAGTGCCACTTTTGCATCTCACTCCTCCATATTTATTTTATCTGCTTCAATTTATCTGATTCTCTGGCTGATATTTTCCTCCAGCGCCTGCACCAACGCCAGAATTTAATTTGAGTAAACAGTGTGCGTCTCAGGTAGCGGGAAGAGGCTGCTCTTCTTTGTAGCACCGTCATATTTCATTTTAAGCCAATACATCTGTTTTCTTCTGCATAAAAAGCTGGAAAGAACCAGTAATAAAAAGTAAAGACACGCTCAGTGCTCCTTCACTCTGCACATTTTATGCTCCCGCTACACTGGAATAAGAAAATAAGAAAATGGGCTTGTTGTAGTATCTGCTGCGATAAAATAAAACCATAGCTCAGCTCAGCCATTTCCTGATCTTCTGTAGGTTTTCTGTAAATAAAACGTCAGCCATCCATTTAGATAATCAGCTCAGTAATTTCCCTCGTTCTGCTCATCTCTTTGTTTCTAACAAACAGAGAAGTCAGGGTCACGGTCAGATTACTGCTGGCTGTGGAGTAAGTAACAATGATAGAGCATGTTTTCTCATGCAGAAAGTAAAGACCAACAATTGTACTGAAGCAAGCAGCAAATGTATGGCTTAAGAAGAAAATGGCACCATATAAAGATATAGTTGAGCACTTTTTTTGCTTTTTTGCTGTGAGGAGAAGAGAAGACTGGCAGCTCTTAATCCAGCAGCTGATCCTTCCTGTTTTTTATGTGGCCTCTTCACAATAAAAGCCAGACCTATAAAAGAATTGACAATGTACACGTATGTGTGAAGCTTTAACAAAATATAACACAAAAAGGTATTTCCTCATTATTGATGAATGTGTTATTTTAAAAATACCAAAACATGATTTGGCATTTAGGTCATGGCATTTAAACATGAACAGATTGGTAGTTTCTGTCATCAAAAACTTGTTCCTGTTAATCTGAGAGTTTAGATGTGTTTGTAGCTGAATGTTTTGACTTTGGATTGCACCAGATAAACAGTTTCCCATCTTTAAAGTCCAGCTTTGTACTACTTATTCATCCTCACAGTTTAAGTTTACATAAATAATGAGGCCAATCATTTTAACCAGTTCAACACTTCCTTTATAGAGACTAAACCCAACAGTGATTTGCCTTTACTCACTGTTTATTCACCTGTGCCATAGGCTTCTGTTGTTCTTTGAAAACTACTAAAAACACATCGATGAATGCGTGACCTCCTGTAAAATGTTGCAGTGAAGTTTTTTTAAGATGAGCTCCAGAGGCTCAAACCGACCATTATTTTTTACAGCCTCTGAAGTAGGGAAGAGTCAGCTGTGCATGCACATTACTTCTGTTCTGTTTACTCTGCCAGCTTCTTGCGTTGTTATGCGTTGGTATATGTAGCATGAGAACACAACATTTCATCACACTACACATATTGGAAAATTGATTGGAAAAAACTACTTCAGACTAACTTCAGTAACTTCTGTCCACGTTTGACTAGCATTTGCACCAAATGATTTGTAAGTCCAGACATGTTTACAAGAATGAAAGTGGTTTTGGCATTCTTATCAGATGCTTTGAAATACCATTGTAGATGTGCCTGATTTTATTTGAAGGACATTTGTAACAGGCTGTGTATTGATTGAAAAAAAACTAAATATCAGTATAACAGATGGCAGGCTCTTCTCTCTACCACGCACAAAAGAAACAAGCAAAATACACCTATTTTAGTAAAAAAAGGTCAGCCTAATCTCACCTTAAGAAATATATTTTAATTGGAAACAGCAAGAACTGTGATTTTTGTATGAGCTTTAGCATGATGCAGGAGAAAACTGAAACTAAAGTGTTATGTTTGTTTAGGTGTGATCCGGACAGCCTTGGGTCCTGGGGACATGGACCGCGAGCAGAGGGAGCACTACCAGGTGGTGATCGAAGCTAAAGACATGGCCGGACAGAGAGGAGGGCTCACAGGGACCACGGTGGTTAACATCACTCTCACTGATGTCAACGATAACCCTCCCCGCTTCACTCAGAGTAAGACACTGAAGGAGGAGAGATGATGAAACACTGAGTCACACACATGCATTTATTATGGAGCTAAGAAGCATTAAAGGGCAGGGAGACTGGTTATGTTTTCCATACCTTGTTAAATATGAACAATTTCCCCACAGGAATCAAATGCAGGCAACTGCATGTGCTAAAGTTTCTCTGTGAGATTGTTTCAGTTAACCTTTAACATCTTCTATCAACTTTAAATTGAAAAACACTTAGTTGGCTGCAGACAGAACAGAGAGAACGTGAAAACACAACAGCAGAACGACGGAAATGTCACAGAGTTTATATCCACAAATCAAATTTCCCCTCAGGAATCAATAAGGTCTTGCATTCAAATGACAGCACAGGCTACATTATATTAAAACATGAGAACTAGAGGCAAAGTCACAGAAACACCTTTAACACACAACAAGCGACCTTGTGGAAGCTTTAATATCTTAACATTAATGAGAAAAGTGAAATTTTATGGATTTTTTAATGCAGCACAATGTGTGGATGTTAATGGAAATGTTGGCTTATGTTCGAGGAGCAGCTGCTGCCTTTAATTTCTTACTGTTACTCTCTAGTTGTGTAAGTGGAGCAAACAGTGTTAAGATAGTGGTGCATGAGGGAATTTGTCTTTGCTCATTGATTCAGACCTTTTCAGATTTTCAGAGTGTTTTAAGTCACGTTAGCTCAAGTTGAAATGGAATCAGCGGCTTTGCTGTCATTTCAAACTCCCCAAAACAGTGTTCTGCAAATCTCTGTAGGGATGCTGAAGATCAGGGAAAAAAAGTTGGCCCGAGCTCTTCACTTGTTACCGAGATTTTGTATGGGTTCCCTCATCCAAACCCATTAACAACAGGCAGTTTGAGATAGAGAGCCAAAACCCCCAAACTGCAAGGTGGCATGGCAGCAGAGAAGAGAGACAACAAACAGGAAATAACAGTGTGGAGTCCAAGGTAAACCCAGTTGTAGTTCAGCATTCAAGCTAAGACACTTGTGGTTAGAATGATAGAGAGTTAGTGTAGGGATCAAAAACCAGCCAGGCCGAGAGTAAACGTCCAAGAGCTGAGGAGGAAATGTGTTTCAAGATCACAATGAATGGATAAGTCCAAGGTGCTCTACAGTGGGAAACGCTGAAGTTAAGATAACTTGTTAGGTAAGGGAATGGGATCCAGAGGGACTGATGATTAGAATTAGTCAGGTGCAAAAGGTGCATAGCTTTATCAAGAACCTGAAAGACTGTTTTCCTGTTAAGCAGATTCAAATGATGGATGACAATACGTTGCTCCGTAAATAAACCCATAAATGCAACGTTCAGCATGAACTCAAAAGTTTCTGCTCACTGCTGACTTTTTTTTCTGCTCCCAGTTACTGTTCACAGCAGTAAATCATTGTGCTCAGCTCACATGTCAGGGGCCAGAAATTGCTGCACTACATACGGTAGCAGTAGAATTAATGAAGTTTCTAACTATCTCTATAACTCATCCGTCCATCACAGCGGGAGCACGATTCACTCCCAGCGTGTTTATCCATTCAAAGCCCAGCACTTTCCGCTGGAGAAATGAAACACTTTTTCTGTGGAAAACGATTTCACCAGCTGTGTGTGTCCTTTCAGGAGAATTTGTCCAAGTAACATTAATTCTTCCCGAAAGCGTTCCTCCTGATTAATTAGACTAAATTAATCCTTAATCACAGGGACGGTCTCACTGTAAACATGTGGGCTTTGTACCAAGCAGCACAATCTCTCCAGACCCCTGTTGCAGTGAGTTAGTTAGAAAGAGACAACAGCACTGTCTAATAATGAAATACTTTCCCAATTTGGCCTCCGATTATAGTTGGGGCTGCCACTCACAAGCATTTCCATTATGGTTTAAATTATTGTAGGTTATGGTTCAGAATAATCAGCTAATCATTCAGATGTCAGGAAATAGTCAAATAATAACTATAGAAGTGTGTTTGCAAAGTTTTTACACTTTGGAGCACTCCCTAAGAAGCCATAATGTAAAAGGTAGTAGTAGTAGTAGTAGTAGTAGTGTAGTAGTTGTTGTAACTGGTACACTAAACTTGATGTGTAAAATCAGAAGCGTGTCCATTTATAGTGACATATACAGTGTTTTAATAATCAAAGGACTATGCTGTTTTCCATTCACCTGGCAGTGACAGTCACCTCTGTGAACTCACCTTCTACAAGGAGGGAACAAAAAATCATTTGAATGCTGTGGCACTGTTTCCCATGGCAACAGATCGCCCATGGTCAGTACTTGAACATAAACAAATAAATACTTCAATGGATCCTGAAGAAGTGTTAAATATTGGAGTGATTAGTCTTTCTAATTTTGCCATCTAATGTATGTGAGTGGAACTTAATATATAGGCCGGATGCAATATTACATATTAGATACTATAATGCTGCACTGATCAGTAATCAGTGATCAGTATATCACAAATATTATATTTCTCTAAAACATTTTTAAGGGCCATTTCACCAACATCAAGAACCTATAGTTTGCTTAGATAGATAGAGTAGATAGTGTTGTTTTAATTACTCGAGATAATCTTAACCTTGTAGCATCAAGTTTGATGAAGCTGGTTTTAGCTCAGTAAAGTCTCCATGTAAAGTTGCAACATATTCAGTGAAGTATCCAGAGTAACAAGAGAACTCCCTAAAAATGTGTTGCTGCTGATTTTTCTAAATGTCACTGTTCAGTGCTGTGGGCACAGGAGAAATGACCCTCAAGGGATCCAAAGCTTTGCTGTGTGGAAATTAGTTTGTGGTAATTAGCTGAATTGTAAATTTGTTTGGGACTGTTCTCTACTGAAGCACAATATAACCTGACAGTGACAAGGGCCATAAGGTTGGCCCTGCATCTTTAACTAACCGAGGGTCTCTGGTCTTGATACATTACTGGATGATTTCTTGCTTTCCACTCAATACCTGATAAACACGTAAGGCCAGCAGAATATGTGCACAATGACAGAATGAGAGAAACCTTTTAGTTTTGCCCTCAGGCCCCTCAGCAACGTACTGTGGCCCTGCTGTGAGTGCACTGAGATGAAGAAAGAAGGCTCAGAGATACAGTAGATGTCAACATGGACAAATAATATTGAAACTGTTTGTATGATTCAGTAACACAAAATAATAATAATAACATATTGTATTTGTGTTCATAGTAAAGTCCTTTCATAGAAAACATAGTTGAGAAAACAACCCCACAAAGTCCATTTGGTAGCTATTCTGGAGCTTTCAGTCGTATCACATGATCTTCTTTGACACATGGAGTTTGCCCAGTTGTCTTGGAATTACAGACCTTCCAATTTCATATTTATTTCTGAACACTTCTGTCCAAGAAGGTGTTACTGTCTGTCTGTGGACTGTCAGGACTAGTTTGTGTGGTGTAGTTGGGTTTAGCTCACTGCTAATCAAGTTAGTAGTCGATTTGGAACTGTTGGAGTGTGACCATGAGAACATCTGGTGCTAATTCTGCTGTGTTTCATCAAGACGCTGGAACAGCTTGTGGTAATGTGTGTGTGTGTGTCCATCAGTGTCTGTAATAGTGTAAAAGAAGTGAGTTCCTCTCTGCTCTGTTGGTCTTGATCACATCAGTCATTCTTTTGTCTAATCATCATGTATTGACATGGAGGCAGAACCTCCACCCCTTCATTCTCTGGCTCTGTGGTTTTCTGTATCCGTCTCTTCATTTTCTAATTGTTTTTCCCTCTCCCTCTCTATCTCTGCCTCGTTCAATCACCTTCACTTATATCAGAGTGTCAGTATCTCCCTCCTTCTCCTCGCCCACCATTAGCACCCATTCACCCGCTGTTTCCATCTCCAGCGCAGTGTGTAAAATGAGATCACCCTAGAACCTGCTGATTGCATGTGGCATTATCATTCTGTTTAAATTACCACACACGCACACACAGACACTGTATTGCTACCAAAGTGCATACCATCTGCCCATTACACGCTGTATATTTCCTGTCC
The DNA here is from genome assembly GCA_034779795.1 of Ctenopoma multispine. Taxonomy (NCBI): domain Eukaryota; kingdom Metazoa; phylum Chordata; class Actinopteri; order Anabantiformes; family Anabantidae; genus Ctenopoma; species Ctenopoma multispine. The sequence continues at coordinate 1,026,817 of JAUYWH010000009.1, read as the reverse complement.
GCTGTCCTCAGTCTGAAGGTCAGAACAAAGATAGAGCACACAGTCATGCACACACCTTAGTCCACGCACGTCAGTTCATTTCACTTCACACCACGACTCCAATCAGTGCTGTCGGTGTCAGATCCAGGAGGCAACACAATCTCCGACCAGCCAGAAAGAAAGCTGAGTGAAGATGAAATCTCTCTGTACCTCTGGGCTCTTCAGGGTCTCACCAGGCTCTCACTTGTTTGTTAAAGATGTATGTACATAAATATAGAACAAAAGCATTGCTGTAGTCAAGTGTCTTTGTGCAGTTACATTGTTGCAATATAAGCAACGATATTTGCCGGGTCTGAATGTCGGTATTTAGCTTTAATAACATCAATAAGGAACAGTGTTTATAAACCTAATTTCCATATTCAAAAAGTAAAGGGGTCTGAACTCTGATGTACACAGTTTACACATTAGCACAACCTTTATTTCTTGCTCTCTCTCTCTCTCTCTCTCTCTCTCTCTCTCTCTCTCTCTCTCTCTCTCTCACACACACACACACACACACACAAATAACCAAAACAGTGGCAGATTGAGTTCTGTCTATCTGTCAGGGTTTATGACGCTTGCTGTGTCTCAGCAGCTTATAATTACTCACTCAAATGCTTTACACACACCACCAGATCTTAGAGATTGAGTGTAAGCACACACACATGCATCGTGAGTAATGGAGGTATCCTGATATGAAAGTGCCTCAGGTTCATATAGCACAGTGACATCTCATTTGCATTCATTTAGGTGTGTTTGTGTGCTTGGACTCCATTCAGTGACTCAGTGGAGCCTGTGTTTTTCTTGTTTTTTCATGCAGGCAGAGGCTGTGTTTGTTTCACAATGAGAAGGAGAAGTGTTGGCAGTGGGCAGCTCTCCTCAGCAACTAACTGATGGCAAAACACAGCGTTAGCACTTATTCTAGAGAACAAAAGGATATATCATGCTCACCGAAAAATACATTGAAATGCTTCTTTTAATGATTGTCAGCAGTCTGCTGGAGTGATGTTGTTCCGGCGCCTGTCTTCCATCAGCATTTACGCTGCTGCTTCTTCTGTTCTTGCTGTCTACCTGTCTAACCTTCTTTATGAGGTTTCGAGACAACAGAAACACACCGTTTCTCTTTTCAGCATTTATGCTGTCATGTGTTTGGGGTTTTTTTTCCAATGAGCAACAAACTTTCTCGATGTCTTTGTTTGAGTTTATGTGCTGCATCTGTCACTGGTACGGAGTCAGACTGCAGCTGCTGTGCCCTGACTTCCACCATATGACATGCTGGATTTATACCCTTCTTTGATAAATACCAGCGTCTACTTACTGACTCAGGTGGTGAAAGTGTGGCTTTTATGTTAAGTCATGTTTATTTGTGCAGCCCTTAATTCCAGTGACAATCTCAAAAGGCCCCAAAAGGCCACATTAGGCAGCTGCCTAAGTGGACAGCAGAAAAACAGGAGAAAGAAACCATGAGAGGGATTACAGCATTTAAAGGTAGCAAAGAGCAAATCACAAGATACATCTAGACATTTTAATAAAGCAGTCTCCACATGGTCCAGTGTTTCCCCTAGGTTTACAGCGTGCGGGGGTGGGGGTGGATGGGTGGGTTGACAGGGTTGTTAGGATCCTGTTTTTGTAGTTTTGCAGCAGTTATCGTGTATTTTAAGTAGGACAAACCGTATGCAGCACACAAGGACAGCGTGTGGAAAACGTCACAAAATAATTTACTGCCACACTTGGACTTCGACTGAACATTCTCCACGTTGTCACTGTGGAGATGTTCATATATTCATATCACATCAAACGCACAGGAAATCATTCTACATTGAGCTGGAAGGTTCCAGACTGTAGAAATATGTTATTTAATGCTGCAACATCACTAGAAAAATGCACTAAAATCATAGAAACAGATGGTTTTGTTTGCTTCATGTCAGCTGTACAGTGGAAATATAATTGCACTGCTACCAGTGTGTGTGTGTGTGTGTGTATATTTCCAGACACGCGAGCTCTGCGTGTTGACTAGAACCTGAGTTCTGCCGCGTGCAATACAGAGACAGAAATGATGCCGTCATGTGAATAAGACAAATAAGATGATGCTGTTAACGTACAGACCTGTTTTTATAGGAAAGGAAACCTGAAATGACTTCTAATGTGATCTGGCGCTGTTCACAAATTCTAATTAAATAAAATTTACTTGACCGTCTCGGGGGTGGCGTTGGGGGGGGGGGGGGGGGGGGCGCCCCCCGTGTATA
>JAUYWH010000009.1:999380-1022513 GCA_034779795.1 Ctenopoma multispine | reverse complement strand
TGTGTGTGTGTGTGTGTGTGTGTGTGTGTGTGTGTGTGTGTGTGTGTGTGTGTGTGTGTGTGTGTGTGTATGTGTGCGTGCGTGCGTGCCTGCGTGCGTGCGTGTGCGTGTGTTTAGTGATGTACAATCACAACTGATATTTAGAGGGTCTTTTGTTCGTCTTGCTGACACAGCGTAGAAAAAAGTGTGCAGTCTTCAACAAAGAAGTAATGATATTCTGTCAGCGGGATACGAGACGAGGACAATATCCATAAATCTGACTCTTTGTTCTTGTTTGAAACAACAAGCCGGCAGCATTGTCACATCTGATGTCAAGATTTCATCAACATTATTTGCACTTTTGAAAAACTATTATCATTTGTCATCAGATTGAATCTGTCAGAGGCTTTATATCACTTTTTTTATTAATGCTAGATTTTCCTCTGTAACAGCATGTGGTGTGCTTTTCATTCTTTTATCATTCAGACAGTCAGTAAACCTGACACAATAAATTCTGCCTTTGTTGCTTAACTTCTCAGCAAATCAGTCCCCTGCTGAATTACTGTTGAATGTTGTGTTACAACTTAATAATTTGATAACATGTCAATGTGTTCAGCTTGTTCCTCTGCTTCCACATAGCTAAAGACTTCATTCATGTGGCTATAAATTATTTCATTTTATAAATGGTTAGTTTATTCTAGAGTACCTAGTTTAGCATTTGCTAAATTTGATATTTTTATCATCTGTTTTTGTATTCATAATTTTTGATGCAGGTAATTGTTTTATCCTCCAATACTATACACTATACAATAGATGTAGTGCGTTTAATTGCTTGTCTAGGGAAAAACCTTAACCAGCGCTGTTAATGTGAGCTTTGTCTTTACCATCAGTTACAGGTATCTTGTTTTTGTTTTTACTGCAGCCTCTGGATTATGAGAAGAAGTCATCATACACAGTAGAGATCCAGGTCCAGAATACCCAGGTGGACACACGCTTCATGTCCACAGGCTCCAAAGACATGGCCACGGTGAGGATCAGCGTGGAGGACGTGGATGAGCCGCCACTGTTCGACAAGGCCAGCTACGTGATGGAGGTGAAGGAGGATGCAGCAGAGGGTGTGGCCGTGGGGTCGGTCAGCGCCATGGACCCTGATGGAGCTCGCAGTGTGGTCAAGTAAGGCTAAACCTCAGTCTAAGTTGTTCTCACACATATTCAAGGAAAACCCTGGAATTCCCAGCATGTAACTGCATCTCTAATGGACAGTGTTATCTGTTACAGCCACACTTGTACTCATGCTAATTGTGTACCTAAGCCAATACAATCTCTGAATTGAAGATCTCTTACAGTATCACCGTCCATCTGGTTAAGTTGCATAGCTAATGTCAGATTGCTGGGTAGCTGTAGCATAGCTTAAAAACTTACAGTGAGCATGAGTCCCTTCAGTTAAACTTGTTAAATGGTTTCTTATTCTCCAGCACCACTGCCGCAACACGTCACCATTTACACCCATCTGTATATATGAGTCTCTACGGTGTCCGTCAGAGCACATGTCCCAGACCAACACCACAACCCGTTTTGGTGGTAGTTTACACCATGAATAGGAGAACTAATCTGTATATCAAAACGAAAACTGGAAGCCTGTTTCTATAGCCCAGGACGGTTATATTTGAAAGTTAGCATATCTCTACTTCCTGCTCTGCTGTTTTAGATTCCTAAAATAGCTGAGCAGGAAGTTTGACTTCAAATGGACCTCAATTCTCTAAAGGCTGTTAAGGGATTGTGAAAAAAGGGGGAAACAGAGGAGAATATGAAGTAAGTAAAAATATACTGTAGGTGGTAGAATGATTATAAACTAAGCCGTCTGTGGACTATACATCTGTGTGTAAAAAGTGCTGAGCACATACAAAACACCAAACTTCACTTACAGGCTATATTTAATCCCTGCCGCCTCGCTGCAGTACTGTTCATTATTGATGTTTGGCATTAGGATAGTTTGAGCTGTTGCTCTCCTGTTAGCAACTGTCCATTACTCAAATGGCATCAGTGCATCCTGGGAATTTTCTGATGCTTACTAAATAAAATGCCTGAAGCCCTCAGTAATTAGCTGTGTTGCAGGGGGTATTACAGGAGCTACAATGTTAAGATAAGTTGAAAGAGCGATTTGAGTCACAGGAATAGAAAACCTCCATTCACAAAATACTGCTGTGTAAACACAGAGAATGATGACATTATCACGGCTTAGCAAAGTGTAGGCTAATATGGTGCAGGGTGAAGTAAGAAGAAATAATCATGATGTGCGAGTGAAGGGGCGAGAGCAGAATGAGTGTGTTAAAGTGACAGGAGATGGAGTGAGGCAGCAGGATGGAGCACAGCTGGAGACTGGAACAGTGCCTTTATTTCTCTACATTAAAACCCAGCCAACTGATGGGGAACACATTCCAATTAAAACAAGCACAGGACCATGGAGTGCTCTTAAAATTATCTGTCACGAGGGGGCACACACACACACGCACACACACACACACACATGCACACACACACGCACACACACACACACACACACACACACACACACTCAGGCAGAATTCCAATTACTGCTGCATTTGTGCATTTGTGCCTGCATCTGTATGTACGTATTAACATCAACTATTATTTTACCGTTAAGAGTGTTCTAATTATGATCGAACCTCCGTGTACTGAGGGACTGTTTTCTTTTTAGATTCACATGTGGTAATAGAAATGAATAATTAAGATTGAAGTCTACATACAGTAACATGTAATAGCAGTTTGATGTTGAGCGGACAGTGAGACCAGCCATGGTTCAGGCACGTACGATGTTCATATACAGTACAATGAGCAGTTCCTGTTCGCAGAGCCTCCACTCTGACAGGCAGAAAAAGACAGAAGCAAAGGCATTTCAGTTCTATTATCTATGAAGTGCTATGAATCTGTGAAAAGCTGCATTCAGCAACTAGTTCAAAAATAGAGAATGCTCTGTGAGCAGTTCACAGACAGTGGGAAGAGAGCTTCAAGTAGCTGTGATGTTTTGAACAGCCTTGAACAGGAGGAGAGGACAGAACGCAGCAGCTTTTCAGTGCAGCACAATTACGTATGTGATTGCAGTAGTTAGAATATCAAGGTCAGCTGTTGTACACAGGCTGTGGTCTTTGTCCAGCCTTCCACATCAAAGCGTGTACATCGCTTTTTTGCTTCAGAATTCACTGTGGGGTTTGTACTCAGGCTGAAGGCGAAGGCAGTTTAGTTGTGTTTTTGTAGGCTGTGTTTATCCATCCCAAACAGCGGTATCTGCATGCAGAAGGAGACGAGACGTTGGTGCAGGTGTTTTTTTCCGACACTAGTTAGACCATGAAGTCACATCTGAGAGCAGACCTCCGAGCTTGAAATCTCATCAGACAGCAAAACTCTGCACAGCAGTTTGTAACATCCTGAGGAAGTGACAATTATTTTATCCTTCATCATGACTATTTCAAGGCAATAACAGAAGAATTAGAGTCTTGGTGTTTTCTAATCCAGCAGAAATAGCCTTTGATTGGCCAATCAAGCACCCTGCCAGTTGACACCACACTGTGTTGTGCCAAAAGCTGAGCTTGACTTAATATTTTTACAGGACGTATATGAGGAACTACAGTTTTTTCCCTCCACTTTCTCTCTCTGTTCCTCTTCTCATCCCTTTTTCCTCCTCAGGACAAGCACACATTTTGCACGCTTCAATGATGTGCAAACACATCTTCACCATAATTTGTGCCACCTAAAGGGATTCATGTCAAATTTACTCTCCACTTTGTGCTTTTCTTCAGTCTGAACACACAAGGAATCCTTCAGTATTACTGTAGTATTACTAATACTTTTATTTGGTGTCTCGCAGAGACGAGGACAACAATATCCACCTCATACACAAAGCAGCAATGACCACATAGTTAACCTAGCAGGAAGACTGAATATAGGGACAAGTAGAGCCTGGATCCATGGGCCCCAGAGAAAACAGTGAATGATTTTTATGGGTAACATGTGGTAAAATATAAGTCAGACTCTAGAAATCAATGTTTTCACTTTTGTGAACAAGTGTTTTGTTCAACATTTGTCATTATTGTTTATTTATTGTAAAAGAGCATCACCACCACAGTTCTGTTACTGAGGTGTAGCAGTGGCCACTGTATATGAAAAAGTCACAGCCCATGATTTCCCCTGAATCCATTCAGTTATTCTCTACAGTTTATGTATCACATCCAAGTGCGAGTTTGAAAACAATCTCTTCATCTTAATCCAGGAAATCAAATGTTGATGAAGTGTGAAAAAGTTTTCAGTGGCAGAGTTTTGACACGTGTTGTTGCTATGTCAGACGGAGTTTGGTACTGATGCTGTTATGTTCGCAGGCTTCCATGGAAACATTTCTCTAACTAATCCAGTTTAATTCAGCCAATTAAAAAACCCTGTGCCCTTTTGCTTCATGTTGCCACAGTTTTAGAGGCTCATTTAGAAGCGCACAGTCCTGTGGGAAGCAGAGAAACAGCTTCCCACAGCAGCTCACACCTACAGTAATGCAAAGTTTATGAGTTCACATTGTACATTGAGCAGCTTCACAGACTTAAACTTATCTACAATAAGTCCACAGTGCATCACATTACTTTTGATTTGACTGTATCTCCACAAAGTCTCCTGTAATATAGATTGAAAGAAATCAGTTCTTCTTTCCAATGTGGTGACTTCATGGAGGGGCTGCAGAGATACAAGGGTTACTGTAGTTCATCTCGTTCACTGGCTTAACTTAACCCTTTCTCACCGTCTTGCCTGTTGCAGGTACTCTATCGACCGTCGCACTGACATGGACCGCCTGTTCAACATCCATGGGGGGAATGGGTCTGTGTTCCTGCTCAGAAGCCTGGACAGAGAGGAGAGTGCCTGGCATAATATTTCAGTTATCGCCACTGAGTTCAGTAAGTCCAGCAGCGGCCAGGGTTATTTGCCGAGATGATGTGATGTATTGATGTAGTGGAGCCAGAGTGTCTGATGTCGCAGAATATCCTTCACTTATCATGGAGTCTAATGATAAGTGATATTCTGCTAAATATAGAACTGGACTGAGACTGGACACTGCGTCTACATTAAACCAAGCTTGGTATGCCAGCTCCAACTTTGTGGAAACACTGTTATTTCAGTAGCCACAAAGATGGTGGCAGTAGCACAATATTTCATATTTCATTACTGAAGCAGACAGAAGTTCGATTGACTTGGTCCTTGATACTGTTCCATGCTTGTCCCGTGACTAAAACTTGACTCAAATAATTTGCTTAAATTTAGTTTGCTAAAAACGTGTCCAGAGCATGAACAGTAATGGTGCACTGTTTTCTTTGCTTGTTTTCTCTCCATGCACATGCTCCGTGGAAGAATTGTCCATTTTTCTGCACATAAATAGCATTTTAGGAACTACAACTTTTGAGAGTCATGCTAACCATTGCATGAGACCCAAAATCAATCCATCCAATGTGTCAAATACTGACACTGTCAAAAACCTACAATTCAATTCAACTCATAGTTTCAAATCATAACAAAAGTATATACAGAACTATATACAAAACCCAACAGTCCCACTTGAGCAGCACTAGGTGACAGTGGAGAGAAAAAACTCCCTTTAACAGAAGAAACCTCCAGCAGACACCTTACATACTGTACATGGTCATTCAAATCCTGTGGCATTTCAGATATGAGCCTTTTGTGTAAGTATGTGATGCACACAGTCTGAACTTCTCTGATTAGTTAAAGACAGGGAATTTATATATATTGTAGCTTTAGTGTAGAGAGTCACTATGATGCTGACATGGTAAAGCTGTCGATGGTGAAGAGAGTCTTCCTAGTGGAGTTTATAGTCACACTGTGCAGCAAAGTGGTTAGTCTCTGTTGGACACTGATGATGTTCTGGTTATCAGTTAGAAAGGACTGTAGCCTCTAATAAAGAAATCATGTTTCAAAAAATCCTAGTTTGAATCAATACTTTGTAGTTCAAATTTCATTAACATCAAATATCCTCAGCTTTCACAAACAAAGTGACCCCAGCACAAGTGTGAAATGGAAGCCTGATTCATTTCCTAGCTGCAACTGACACATCCTGTGACTATGGCTCCACAATATGGAAACTATTTGATAAATCGACTTTGTACTCTTTCATGTTCTTATCTATTATATTAGGAAAAGAGAGGTAGACATGGTTAAGGAAAAGTGGAGGGCCAGAACTCTAACTTCTTCCTCCCATCAGCTGCTTAAACAAGACAGGGAGCCGCACACTGGAGGCTGTAACTACAACGGTTTAGGTTGTGTGAACATTTAGAAGTGGGGCATGACACCTTTCCTGTGTTTGCTTTCCAGATAATCCCCGTCAGAGCAGTCATGTCCCCGTCTACATCCGCCTGCTGGACATCAACGACAACGCCCCCACATTCGCCGCCATTTATGAAACTTTTGTCTGTGAGCGAACCAAGGCTGGTCAGGTACTGCAGCTCCTTCCTTTTATGCATTTGGAAAATAAAAATCCTGATAGCATGTTTTTGATAAGAAGTAACAGTGTCATTCAGCAAGTCACTGAGCAGAGACATGCAGCGCATACAGGCAAGTCTCTCATTCTCCAGGGAGAAGAAAAGAGCTCTGCACCAAGCAGCAGAGAACACATCATCCAAACCAGCTACATTTGTCCTGTTAACTAGCAAACCTAATCTTCAGAGCTGGCTAATACTGAGAGCTGTTTATTAGCCAATCCCAGAATTCTACCTGGACCTGATCCATACCAGAACACACCCGTGAAGTCCTACCACAGTCTCCCTTAATGCTCCATGTGAGAAACAAACAACAGTGAGAAGTGAAAAAGCAGTCATTTCATTACGTCCTGTTTTAAACACAGGTTATTTCCTCAGCATTGCTCTGATCATTATTACTGTGGAGAAGCTGCTAATTATTGCCTCACCTCAGTCTGTGCGAGCTTTCTGTGGGGAGACATGACAGACAGACTGCAGAGTGGAGCAGGACAGGACGCACTGGAGTAGAAACTGTATTCAATTGATAGAATATTTCCAAATTAGAAACCCTAACATCAACTTAAAGGTCCTGTACATTTACTTAAGTACAATTTGAAGGTATTTCTCCTTTACTTGAGTACTTACATTACGTTTCAAATATCATAGTTTTACTCTATTACTCCCATCATTCAGTAACTATAGTTACTAGTTCCTTGTCTGAATCGGATTAATAAAACAAAACACAGTCTAATCATACGACAATTTAGATTGTGTGAAATTCACAAGCTACCCCAGCAGCATGTGAGGTCATTTAAATGATTTAAGCCAAAACTATGATCATCAGATCAGCATAGGGAAATAAGCACCATGGTTACCAGCTGCAACATGAAAGTGATTAACACATTCATGCATCTGTAACTATAATGCAATAATAGGCTATAATATACATATACTGCCATTCTGCCGAGTACTTCTACTGTATATTCCAAGACATATGACCAGTCAGCACAACACAAGCTATAATGAAATAACACTACAAGTGTGGCAAAGCACAACATCACAACGTGGTTTAGTCCACATTCATAAAACTTACCAACACTCTCTTCCAAATATAATCTGTGCTACACATACACTCTACAGTGTTATTCCAAACTCGCTGTGTCTGAACTCACTAATGGACTCGTCTCTTCTGTTGTGCTACGACATTTAGCCTGTGAACCTCTAGAGCTCATAGAAAACGCTCTTTAAAGGCAGCAAACCTAAAACTAAATATTGGATAAATAACAATATTACATGATTTTTTTAAATCCTACCATACTTATTTAAACACACCAAGGTCTCCACACAACAGACTGTTGTAAAGTTTGCGTTCCCAGGCTGGATTTTTCATTAAGCTGCTTTCACACATGCATTTGAATCGTGACCTTCTCTAGACTTTACCTGGGTGAGCCTCAAGAACGCAAATGTCAGCCTGGAGATTACCTGGATTTTATCCAGTGAGCCCCCTAGAACAAAGTCTGTGTAATGTCCACGTGAGCCTATGTGTGAATACAGCAGGTAATTGTCTAGAGGACTCACAGCAAGAAAGCAAGGGCCGTTCTCTTTCAGACCATCTGCTCCGCACTAAAGCAGAAAGTTACAGCAGATACGCACCACGCTGTCTGTTGTTGTATCTCCGATCCTTTTTTCAGGAAACCGGAGTTACATACATAACTAGTCATTTCTAATCATGTGACAGGCTCTCCTTTGATGTGCTGCCAACGAAGCAAAACTGATTTCCGTGGTGTACTTTATGTGTCACATGGTGCCTCCTGCACACTCTACCCAGCAGCACAACCAAACACACTATTTCCCCAAATAGGAGAGAGAGTGCATCTGGCCCCAACTATCACAACTCAGTGCATATGTGAAAATGGCTTTAGTGATGTTGCAAGGCTCAGTAGGACTTTGAATGGGGCTTTTTTCCTCTTTAAATGCAACTTCACATTGGCTATCTTATGTACTTTTACCTAAGTTTTACCTGTATGAGCAGTCAGTTATTATTTTATCAGTCCAATTTAAACATACACGAGTCAGCTTTCAGAATACATTTGTATTCATAGATGTCATATATCATTTTTATTTCCAGGTCTAATTTATAAAGACCAGTACTTAACAACCTGAAAAACAAAAACTGGGCATGTACTTAGTTATCTACAGGCCTTGTGATACTGTAATCTGTAAGCTCCTCATAAACATTAACTAGTATAATCAGAAATACAGTACACACAGTAAACTGCTGTTTACTAGTGCATTTCTGTGACATTATTTCTATGTGGAACACCAGACTTGAATGACCTCCAACACAGAATTTGAGCTGGCTTTACAGCGTGCCCAGAGCAGGTGCTTCTGTAGTTATTGTCCAGTAATGTGTGTGTGTGTGTGTGATTTTTTAATCATGCCAAGTGCAGTAGGTCAAACTGAGAGGCACAGCATTCTCATGGAATCAGCCGCACTGAACCTTGTACTGCTTTAAATGAATGTTGGCAACATGTCCTATGATTTTATTTCTATCTTTGTATATTTTGTACTAGATATGCAGTACAAATCCCTCAACTTAACTTTAACTTAACAGCTACGTGAGTCATGTTTGAAGGCTTTTAAATGTTTTAGTTTATTTTCTGTTACGCACTAATTATTGACACACAAATCATTTTTAGTAGCTTCTGTTCCCGCTTCCCAATTCTTCTTCACATAGCTTTGACTTTGTTAGACTTCTGTAATATTGATTTTTTTTTACCATCAAGAATCTGAATTTGAATGCTTTAAAGCGTAATTGTCCTTTTCTGTAATGCCACTTAATATGAGTCATTGCATTCTCTATGAGATTCAGCTAATGTGATTAATGTGCACAAGCTTATACATGTGCACGCACACACACACACACACACACACACACACACTCATTCCTGCAGCTAAAAAGCTGATTGGTTGTGCTCCTGAAGACCACTTAGGTTCTTCTTTTGTGGTGGCTGATGTGTTAATCTGTCATGGACGCTGACAAGAGCTTTCACACATCAAGTATTGTAAATAGAGTTTTATACAGAGACACACACACACACACACACACGTAAGTGTATCATGCATCAAATATCATGCAACAATTAATAGGATAAAACAAATCTGTACATGTAATCACACGCACACAGGTTAAATATAACCACAAACAGAATTAGGAACACTCTGCTGATGCCACACACACGCCCACCCAGCATCATCTTCACTTTGGTGGTTTTGCTGCCATTGGTCTCCTCACGTCGCTGTCATCCCGCCGCCCTTTCATCCTTTAATTCCTCTGCCCTTTCATCTGTCCATCAGTGTTAATCATCAGTATTTGTTGAGTGGATATCCTCCACTGCTTCCCGCAGGCTCTGGATTTGTGCGTGTGCACATGTGCGAGTTATTGGCACAGATCTTTGTTAAAGCTTTTAATCTCTCAGCTAGTGTTTCCTATTCAGTTAAATAAGGCTGTGGTTAAAAAGTAGAAGAAAAACAAAAACATACATGGTCACCAGCTGAGAAGTGACAGGAATATACAGCAACTGCACAGAGCCCCTGCAGTACATTGCTGTTTATTTCTGTGTTCCATTCATTTTCACACTGACATTTCACCACCTTGTAATGTGATCATCACTGCAGTTGTCTGTTTACTCATCCAACAGTCACAAATCAACATTAGCTTTCATTTTAGTGTCTGATAGAAGTCCAGTGTTCCCCCTCCTGCTGGTCTCCGGAGCAGGAGGCTGGGATACGTTTGTGGCTCTTTAGCTGCTAAACGTTTCGCTGTCTTCTCACTAACTCTGTCTGTTTGCTGTTTGGTGCTGGGCAATGCATTTATCAGAGCCTTTTTAATTGAAAGCAGCCTTTTCCACATTACACAGTCACTTGTTTCACTGCAGATGCATACAGTAAATACTGATTAGTTCAGATTTAATCAGCAGGCGCTCAGGAAAACAGCTGGGAGATGCACCACTTGATAATTATGTTTGAATAGTATGTTATGTATCTCCTTTGTATAGTCTTACATTAGTAGATAGCTAGCTATCTTTGATGGACATTAGAGTTGTAAAAGCAGCTCCTGAACAAGTTTTAGTAGTTTTAAAAGGCCTTTTATCAAATCAAAAGCAAAGATTATACAGTATATAAAGTAACTTAACAGTCTCAAACACACTAACCTGCTCTAACAGTCTAACATTTTATGTACTCTGTGCTGTCTGGTTTTGATAGTAGCAACAATAGTTAAAATATTTTTTAAGTTTCAGTAGGTGGTGCCCAGTATGTAACCCAGAGACATGACATGAAGTAGAATTCCCATTAAACCAAATAAAAACTGTGTCAAATATTAGTCATTGCAGCTTTAAAGTTATCATCTCAACATTGTGGGTGTAACCTCTGCTGTCTAAAAACACCTGCAGCCTTCAGTCCTCCCTGTCCTAGTGTTATTCCAGAAATGTGTGAGCTCTTTGCTGCGCGTCGACTCACACATGGACCCATCTTTGCTGTCAAACCACTAAATATTGTATAAACAATACTAGATCATTTTTTTAAAAACCTACCTGACTTATCTTCACTCACCAGGTTAGTTATGTGACATACTGTTGGAAAAAAGCTGCGTTCCAAGGCTGGAGTTTTCAGCAAGGTTGAAATCTCAGTGGGATTTTGATTGGAGCTTTCAGAGGTCCTGGCTTCACGTCAGTTCCGTATCTCCAGTGTCACCCAGCTTCCTAAAATATCCTGACCACAGAAATGACGATTTCAGTACTCCAGTAGTTCACAGACTTTTCACATGTATTGAGCAATATTTTTTAACATGCTTAATGTGTCTAGAACCAAACCAGAGCTTTTACTTAACTCCATCTTTAATGGTTTCCTCAAATCCATTGAAACTCCACTGAGATCTGTCATCAGCTTTTGTCGGCTCAAAGAAATTCCCCAACCAAACTGTATCTTTGGCTTACGAAGCTCTTGCCCTCTGTCAACTTGAAGGGTAGCTGTAAAAGTGTTTATGGTTGTTCTTCACAGAGAGCAGCAGCTGCTCAGCTTGAACTCAGTCAGCTACAATGGATCTTCTCAAAGCACTGCTGTAGCATAATCTACTTCTCCACTGTCAGTCCACACACTCAGTGTGAGCAAACACTCATAATTCTGCTGGAGTAACGCTAAATACACTGTTTTCATGTCCTGCCGTCACACTCCTCAGTTCTCCACTGGAAGCCGAGGATTTAGTCCCATCTTAAGAAAAAGAAAAGAAGTACTGAAGGGTAGAAACATTAGAAAATCACAAAGAACAAATATGGTTACATAACAATTTGCAACTGAGACCAGTGTGGAACATGAAAAATGTTGAGTATGACACAAGGAAAGAGAGAAGTGTTGATTAGCAGCATTATTATGATGTGTGAAGCAGCAGTACTGGAACATAGTTAATGACATGAATAACAGTAAATAAATCGTCTGTACTGTGTTTCAGAAACTTGATGTAGTAAGTACAGTATCAGATACAGTTTCAGTGAATGTGTTGTTGTTGTGCATTACTCAGTAAACCAAGCTGCATTCAGTGTGCCATCAGCGTGCTATCCTATTTCAGTGTCACACATCATTTTAAGAGCTGTGTTGCAGACAGAGATATTAATGGCTTATTTGGCACAGACACTGGTCCCTGTGAATAAAACCTCTAACCCCAAACATATACTTCCACTCAATGACTGCCTGTAATTCATTTAAACCCACTGAGATTTTCATGTTAATGGACGCTGGTTTCTCTGACAGCGGATCCAGACGGTGAGCGCTGTCGATGCCGACGAGCCGACAACAGGACACAAGTTTTTCTTCAGCCTGGCTCCCGACGGAACACACCGTAGCAACTTCACTGTACGAGACAATGGAGGTAATGAATGAAACTGTCAGAAAGGTGAAGATTCTACTCTGAGGTCATTAATGGTGGTGGATTGTATTAAGAGGTGTTTTTCATGTGCTGGCCCCTATTTACAGTAATGAGAGGGCAAAAACTCAACATCATGGAAGGTTCTATCTGATCACCTCAGACACTAGAAATCCTGCTATTACATACCTTCCATCACATTACATAGCAGTTGGATATGTGCTGCCTCCTCAGTGAGGTAGTATGATTGACTAATGCCTTGTTGCCCCCACATTTCTTTTTCCAGCTTGATAATAAAGTGATTTTTATTCACATCTCTTGTGCTGTGTTCCAAAGTATCAAGACACGCTGTGCTCTGCAGGTGTTCTTCAAATGATCTTCTAAGCAAACTTTCTCTATCTCAGATAACACCGCCAGCATCCTGACACGGCGAGCCAGCTACAGCCGCCTTCACCAGAGCGTGTACCTGGTTCCTGTGGTGATCACAGACGGCGACTACCCCATGCAGAGCAGCACTGGGACCCTCACTGTGAGGGTGTGCACGTGTGACCGCGAAGGCAACAAGGAGCTGTGTAATGCTGAGGCTCTGAGCAGCTCCCCTGGCCTCAGCACCGGTGCACTCATCGCCATCCTCCTGTGTGCTATCATACTGCTGAGTACGTATGGGGGGAGGTGTGGGCTAAAATATGAAACACAACAGTGAGCTAAAACTATAAATACAGAGATCATACACACAGCACATGCTGAGCAGGTACAGTGCAAGTTTTAAATGTTAGTACTGTACAGTAAAGCTGTATTAGTATACATGTGTGTTTGATCAGATGTGGAAAGGAATCATTTATATGTAAATGAACATGAGGCCAGAGCTTGCTATGGCTGGATATGGAGATTGCTTTTTTGTCTCAGAAAAATAATGATGATGAATGATGTGATGGAGCTACAATATCATTTTTGGGTAAAATTTTGAATGTTCCCGCTGGGTCGTAGTCAGCGTTCCAAACTCGTCCATCTTATTTGCCCGAGATCTCACATTTACCCTAACAACAGAGGGAAGAAAACCTTCTTCACCACACTTTCTTTTTGAGTCCAGCTCTGCATCCCTGGCGTCCTCCCCTCAGCTCTGTGGGTATCTCGGACTTCGCTCCCAGTAGTGTACTCCTGGAGACCACGATCATCCGAGTAAAGCTAGTAAATAATGTGGCCGCTGCTGGCTGCATCCGTTGCCATGGCTTCCCAGTACAGAAAAAGTTAGAAACACCCGAAAAACCAGGACAAGAACTATAAAGTAATGTGCTGCCCATTCTGTGGTAAAAGTGTAACAAGAAGAGTGGAAAGAGGAATAGAAAAAAGTGGAAAGATAACTATAAATCTAACCAAAGGTACTGCAACAGGCAGCCACCCGAGGCGGCACCAACATGGACCTCAGATCAATACAACACATACAAACATAATTCAAAGGTTTTGTTGCGAAGCAGCCTTGTGTCAGTATTTAAAATATATATTTATATAAATCTGTAAATATATATTTAAAAAGTGTCCACATCAGACAGACAATACAGCCGCTGAGCCTTCATTGTGTTGTAGTAGTTAGAACTGCAGCACCAACAGTATTTTTAGCAGTTTTTGTTTCTGGTGAGTCACAGACAAACACACCCAACTTTTTCTAGCCGTGTGCCACCTCTACACTGGCAATGTCCATCCACCTTTCATTGTTATGTGGCATAAATCAAATAAAAGCTCAAAGTCAAAAAGCTCCTTTTCAGAAAAATGGAATGATGCGTAGAAACAGGCACATTTACATGTCAGTATCACAAGAAAAGAAATACAGAAGAAAAGTAGATATTTAGCATAAAATCAAACAGCAGGACAAGTGATATAAAATCAAATGTGCGCACACAACATGTTGCGTGTTTGATCACACAGCAGCGTTTCCATTTGTACAGCGTCATAAACACAAGCAGCCATTGTGCTTTCTCATTTGCTGTAATGGGAAAC
This sequence comes from Ctenopoma multispine, assembly GCA_034779795.1. Lineage (NCBI taxonomy): Eukaryota > Metazoa > Chordata > Actinopteri > Anabantiformes > Anabantidae > Ctenopoma > Ctenopoma multispine. The sequence goes on along the minus strand of JAUYWH010000009.1, from coordinate 1,008,095 downwards.
ACTGTTGTTTCAGAGCTCGTCTGCTGCAGAATCAAAGCTCGTATGGAAATGACTGCATCTCATCTGCCACCACATCCCCACTTATCCTCTTATTCATGCGCTGGTCACAGTCCAGTGAGCTGCTGGGAAGAATGAATGCATATTTATGCCTCTGAAAGTGCAGTCATTGCAGGCTTAGTGGACGCACGCACACACAGCGAGACACAGAGACGTATGAAGACGCACACACAGGAGGCACTACTGTAATGCAGTGTCCACACTTACATGACTGCAGAGAGATGAGAGCAGCCAGCCATCATCAGCAGCCATTACACACACACACAAACCATAAGTTTGCAGTAACGGTATCAACATTTCTTAACCTGGTTAAAGAAATACATTGACTGTAGAAGTCGTTATGCAAATACACAAACCTAATGTTTCATAAATGTTGTAACAAGAATCACACTCACCACTAATGTCTGCTCAGTTTGGTGACTTATCATGGTGTGTGTACAGGTGTAGATTCAAAACATCTATGCTTCAGTATAAAATGCACAGCTCTGTATGTTATTAATGCAACAAAAAGAATTCCCGTTTGTTTCAGTCTTGACAGCCTAAGGAAAATATTAGGCCTGATTCAAAACCTGTTGTGAGCCCTGATTGCATCATTGTAGCCTGTGCTGGGTCCTGGTACGTGTCTGTCACGTACAGTATATACAAGCTTAGGACCCAGATGCAAACCACAGACAAGACGCGTGAAGCGAGTTTAAAGGACTGTGATGGACAAAGCAACCAAAAACGTCCTGATTACAAATATTCCCATGAGCTGCATGTATGTAGTTAACATTAGTGTACATGTCAGGTCGAGTCTAATCAAGTGAGATTAACGGCTTGATCTGGTACTGAGCTTTGCTAGTTCAGGTTGCCAAAATTGGACCCATGCAGGAATCTGGTCCAGTTTTTGTCTCTTGCAAATGCCACAAAGTGTCAAAGGAGACAGTAAAAGTTGACATTACGACTGAGTCATAGTTAGGTTGACACTAAAATTAATGTTACACAAGTCAGTATTTATAAAAAAATCGATAGCTGCAGCCCTAAACAGAAAGAAAAACATGTATGCTAATTATGTATATCGATTTATACATCAATTTAAACTTCTTAACCAGACTTCCTGCATTAACCATGTTGCTCATTAATAGTCATCACACCACATTTTTCCTGTTGTTCTTCTCTGTGCCTGTCTCTCCTGTACAGACTATACAGAATCAGCTTTCCTTATCTATACACATCTTCCTTGTCTTTTTGCATCTATTTTCACTTTTGCAGTTGTGTCTGTATGTGAGATTTTCTCATTCTCGTCACGGATCATGATCTCGCTCTCCTTTGCAGACATTTTGTTGTGTGATTTGTGATGTTAGTGTGTGTGTGACTGTACGCACATTAGTGGTTATTTCAGTTCACTGACCTCTGCTCTTTATTGCTGCCACTGTACACTCACTTGATTTAAATTCAAACTGGCCTGCACGAGCGTAGCCAATCAAATGCTGTGCTTGATTATTTGTGGTTGAGTCCTCTCTGAAATCAAAGGCCTGTAACTGGCCTGTGCAGCTCTTGTGTTTTTACACTCACTTTGGTATATTTAGAGTGCTATGTGTTGGTCTGTATTGAGATGATACATCTTTAGACCAAATCCTTCTGTTGTTCTTGTTCATCTTTTTCATATGGTGAACTGGTGTACTCTTAGGGTTTCTATGACTAATTCAGAGTGAAGTATCATTTTGGTTTATTATAAAATGAAAGAAAAGCTGGTCATCTCCAGTCAGCTGCTACACGACCGTGGCATATTCGTCTCACTGCAGCATATGTCCAACACACCCTTTTTGATGTACTTAAACTGTCAGTGCTCTGCTCTCTCTTTTGTTGCATGTCTCCTGCCATATCACTCCCCTGAAAGCTACGCCGTCACTGACTGCTGCTGCTGCTCGTGTAGCATTTGAAAAACTCCTCATCCTCCATAACACCTACCTGTAGGCTCTAAATCACATAATCCATTCCACGGTGTGATCACGCTTTATAGACACACCAAACTGCAGCACTGATACATACAGCAGCCAGTTTGTCAAAAAGTTTTTCTTTCACATGCACAGAGGCTGATGCAGGTTCAACAGTTTGTTGTAATCAATGAGGAACATCCTTACATACAGTTCAAGTTTATTATTATCAAGTACAGTGTACAGAGCACAATGAAATGCTTACTTGAATACCACCTTTGCAGGCAGAAAATAAAAGACAGCAACAGTAAGAAAACCTTAAATAAACACCGTTTTAGCTGCAAGTTGCATAAGCGTAAAATGTCAGTGCAGTGTAAGTGTAAGTGCTGTGTGCTACAGTATTGCACGTAGTATGAAAAACAGATTTGTTGCACAGAGAGAGAACATTATAACATTCTTTACATGATACTGTAGATGTGTGAAGGACAGTAAAGATGGCGTCCTCTGTAGATCTGTTTGACTGCCATGCAACTCACTGGCCACCTACACATATGGTTCAGGGTTGAGAGAGGCTACATTTAAAGAGCTTTGAAACCAACTGTTCAAAGCTCTTGGTGGTCTGCTATCATTTTAACCACGTGATGGATGTTTGTTTGATATGGGAATAATACTGGCTGACTTCAGGCAGGGGGAAAAATGGACTGAGATTAGTGCTGGGTATTGATTAAAATTTCAAGAATTGATTTGATTCAAATTCTCGAGATTTAGAATAGATTATCACAATTTAGCCGTTTTCACAACAGGTGCTAGGCTAACGTTACCGCTAGTGTCCGACACCATGTTGTTTTAATATCTTCACACCTAGAACGCATGCGTGAATTTTGCAATTCAGTGGGGGGGGGGTAAAGTTCATCGGGGACACTGTATTAACCCTTTAACACCTAAGCCTCAAAAAGCCCGTCTGGACTTTTTTAGCTGTAAAAAGGGCAGAAAATGTTAAAGGGTTAAATTGATCTTTGGACGTACAAATCTATCTGTAGGAATTATTATGAGAGTAGATTCAGAATCAGAGAATTGATTCTTTTAACAAAATACTAACTGAGACAGGGATAAGTTGAAGATATTGCTGAATAGAAACCCCATCAGGTGGTGCTACTGTTTGTACATTCAATGAACTGAGCATCCTCCTTACTTCCTGTTTCCAGATCTTAGCAATTTACTTGTTGCGTTGCGTTTTTACGATAACCCGTAAAAACAGTGGCTGAACATCGATCAGCCACAACATCCACCCAGTGGCTTTAATGTTGTGGGGAACAGGGGTCAGCCTCGGCGCTCTTACTTGTCTCTAGCCCTGCAGGTAAATTTAATGTTAGCTACTAATGTTGCGTTAATTAGTGTCTGTTTTAAAATTCACTGCTGTTCATAATAAAATTGTCTGCATCTTTCTGCTGATGTCTTCTGCAGTGATCGTGGTTCTGTTCACGGCATTAAAACGCCAAAGAAAGCAGGAACCTCTCATCATCTCCAAGGAGGATGTCCGGGACAATGTTGTGAGCTACAACGATGAGGGTGGTGGCGAAGAGGACACTCAAGCTTTTGACATCGGAGCACTGCGGCACCCGGACGCTGCTGCCGCCTTGGAGGAATCTGCCAAACAGAGGCGTGACATCATCCCCACTGACACCCTGCTCTACCCTCCAAACTGCCGACCTGCGCCCACCGCCCCTGGCCTCATCATGCCTCCAGTCAGCATGGTGTCACGGGATAACGGGGATGTACGCGAGTTCATTAACCAGAGGGTTCTAGAGAACGACTGTAACCCGACAGCGCCCCCTTATGATTCACTGGCCACCTACGCCTATGAAGGCACAGGCTCAGTGGCCGAGTCACTGAGCACGCTGGGCTCAGCCTCGTCTGAGGCTGAACAGGACTACCACTACTTGAGTGACTGGGGGCCCAGGTTCAGGAAACTAGCTGACCTGTATGGGGCAGAAGACAGTGACTTCTCCTAACACAGATACCAAAAACCCCACACACACATTTTCCACATCCGTAGGTTCAGTAACATTTTGACAATTCAGGGCAGAGGAAAGCAACGTCTAAATACAAACTCAATATTGGAGATTGTGAACTTTGCTGATGAGCTTTAAGAAAATGTGACAACTTTTGAACATAGACAGTCCACTTGAAGAATCAACACACGTGCTGGCAGAAGTTAATGTTCAATGGAATACTCAACAACGTCACCTATTTTTGACCCAGCCACTCCTGGAGTCATTTTAAAAGGCAACAAAAGTCTATTTTTGGGAATGGGAACTACTATAGGAACTAATGGAGAAATGTAAATCAACCAGCGCAATGGTGGAACCAAGGAACTTCAGTTCCACAAGTGTTAGCTTCTTTCAGGCCTGAATGGAGTTTAGAATCAAAATTAAAACTCTATTTTGTAATGAGAATTGGACTTTTAGTACTCTCAGACTTTGCTTTAATCTTTCCTGGGTTACCAAATAACTGTTTTGTAGTGTTTCTTGTGGCTTTACATGTGCCATTCAAGCCAAACTGAATGCAGTGTGTGTGGAAGCAGGTCAGTCAACAAAACCCCAGTGTAGTCATTCAGGACTGGACCAGACACGATTTGTGCTGCAGACATGAAGTGTGGAAAAGATTAGGTTTTTTTTTTTTTTTTACTAAGTGACCTTCTGCTGCCCTTCAAGCTGAACCTTGAAAGCCTATAGGCTGGCTGAGGAGGGGGTGCAAAAGACTTAAATGATTGCTTTTTGTCTTTTCTGCTGTCTTGTGCAAAATGACCATTCCAGAGGAGCTGGAGGATCGCTGGTTGAAAATCGCCTTCTTTGGGACACAATGTATAAAGAGGACAACTTATATGACTGAATGCACTGAACTCTTTATGTTTACACAGGAATTTAGATTTTTTTTATTGATTTTATTGTGCTGCACACAAAAAGAAGATAAATGTTCACTACATCATTTCTAGATTTTTAGCTTATTGAGTAAGTATTGTGTCAGAACTGTGGTTGAACTGAGTCATACTGGAAATCTGCAAGTTACAAGGAAGTATACAACTACTATACATCTTAGATTTTACCAGAGTCTTTTTAACCAATATTTATTTAGGGTACTTACACTGATACCCCTTCTCCACCAAGCTAGGTCCAGGACTGGTTCAGGGTCTGGGCTTTCAAATTTTAAACCAGTTCTTTGGCTTTCTGCAGCCAAAGAACTAGTCCTTGTACAGAGAACCAAGAATCAAATGTATCGAAGGTTGTTTGCAACTATTGTTGTCCATAGTGATCACAGCAAGCAGGACAAATAAATTGGAACAGTCATGTTGGGAGACATTAGAATTGCTGTAAAAGTGGAGACGTGTGAACATTAGCCAGTGAAAAAGGAAATGTCCTCTTATGAGGTTGAAAGTTGAAACAATTCTAAACTTGCACTAGCACCAAGTTTGTGTTGGTGGAAAAGGGGTGTAAGAGTCAGGAACACCCTCATAACAGTCACATAGTTCCATACATTCACCTAGAAGCTGCAGTACAACCACAGTCTGACCTGCTGGTCACTGAACAGCTCCACTACAGCTCCACTACAGCTCCACTACAGCTCTATTACAGCTCTACTACAGCTCTATTACAGCTTTACTACAGCTCTACTACAGCTCTATTACAGCTCTACTACAGCTCTACTACAGCTCTATTACAGCTTTACTACAGCTCTATTACAGCTCTACTACAGCTCTATTACAGCTTTACTACACCTCTATTACAGCTCTACTACAGCTCTACTACAGCTCTACTACAGCTCTATTACAGCTCTACTACAGCTCTACTACAGCTCTATTACAGCTCTACTACAGCTCTACTACAGCTCTATTACAGCTCCACTACAGCTCCACTACAGCTCTACTACAGCTCTACTACAGCTCTATTACAGCTCTACTACAGCTCTACTACAGCTCCACCACCGCTCCCTGCACCGGTGCAAGGTTTTTCACCCAGGGAGTGAATCATACACAGTATCTAAGTATTTTCATGTGGAAGACACATTATGTTTTTCTGTTTACTGTACCTGGGAACATGCCGTCACAGTACGGCTGTCACTTTTTGTTTGAAAATTACAAGAATGAGTTTTCTTAACTCAACCAACATTCAGTGTGCTGTTAGAATCAAGAAAAAGAAAGTCTGTCTCCAGTCCTCCTCCTTCAAACAACAGTTGATCAAATGGCTACATTTAAATGTAGTGAACACACCTATGCTCAACCCTGCGGTTCTCATGAGGTCTATAGTTATTTTACTTTAGTATTTTATGGACAACTAGTGCTGTAACACTCCTTCTGTGCCCCTGCTGGGGTGAAACAGCTGGCCTGGCTCCGTCCAGGGAAAACTAAACCTACTAAACTTTTAACAATACATACAAGTTGAATGCAGACATAACTTGCAAGTTGAAAACAAAACATCTTGTCCATCTTGAAACATCAGAGAAGTAATGTGAGGAAGTATTTTAGACTGAAAGTGGAAAATGATGGATAAACAACAAATGTAAAGTAACCTGTTAGTGTAGACTAGTGCAGTGTTACTGCAAATGAACACAACTTAATCGATTATTACCCTGGGATCAGATCAATCAGTGGAATCAGTGTTCTATGAATTCATTTCAGCAATTAAGATTCTATTTGTCTCAGAAAGTGACAGCCGTACCTCACAGCCAGCACTGCAGCTTGGATGTCTTTCAGTGACTGGTAACTTTGTTTTCAGCTTCATATTATTTCCTGCTCATAAGTGTTCACATAGTGTGGTCAAAAGTGATCCAAATGCCCAAAGGTTTTCACTGGCTACTTTGTCTGCTTTCCATGCTAACTAGTTTGTTTCGTTAGTTTTATTCAGCCCAGGTGTCGTTCAGAGACATGAAGCGTCGTTGTTAACCAATGTAATTAACCAACACTGGAAAGGAACATACTTGTCATTTATTTTGATGTCATACTAAATACTGTGGAAAAAGGTCAAAGTTAAAAAAGCGATAAGGGAAGTCAGGATCACTGACAGATTCAGACTTAATCTGTTAATCTCAGTGGATATCAGAGGTTTGAATTCTGTGACTTGGCAGTTCCAGTAAAAGCAGCAGTTTGTTCCAGTTGTGTTTCGTGAACGTGGTCTGCTGTGAAGGCTTCAAACAAATATGTCCATATACTTTTCTTTAGATTGTTATTCATTCATTTTGTACCAAATATTTATAGGACAAATGATGAAATCCTTGGAGGGACAAAAAAATCCAAATACTGTCCAGCTTCTTTGTTTTTTAATGTAATTTTTGAAGGTGTGAAACTTGCTGTGGGCAGTCTACCGTCCGTATATGATGATGTATTAACAAGTTGTTTAATTTTCTGAAAATAAACTTTTACAGTTAAATCCTCATTCATTCAAAGTCTATTCTTTAAAATGGTTGTGAATGAAAACAGAAAACAACTTGTTTGCTGTTCCTCCAGTTATTTCTTTCACCATTAGGAGCAGAAGTTTTTTTTAGTTCAGCAAAAATTTTTTTTTTGTTGGGTCAAGAACAGATTCATTTCTTTTGTTTCTATATAATTTGGTATCTTGCCACAGTCCATAGACTTCTTCTGTGCACATACACGCTGCTATGCTGATGACTCAACGAACGCATCTCTGCCTGGCAAATATCTTGGAGTGGATGTCAAGGCAATGCTCAACAAGACTGATCTTCTGGTCCATGACAGAGGGGTCACATCATGTGGCTCCTGTACTCACACTTTATTTAATCCTTGTTGCATGTCTCCTGTCTTATTTAAATGTTCTGTATCTACAGTAGACACACGATGAAACGCGATGAAGCTGTGCACAGATTCCTGTTTATACAGTAAAGTCATGCCGTACTCCAGCTTCAGAGCTTGCTCTGCAATTTTATTTCCTCTGGAGAATCCTAATGTTTTGTTAGTTTGCCTTCATAAAGCAGTTTGTGCAATATGCTGTGGTGGCATTACTGCAAGCTCCAAACGTAGCTAATCACTGAGGTTAATTAAAAATAAGGCAGTGAGATATCTGTACTGTATTGATGTTTTGTTGCTGGTGTTTTTCCTTGTTACCCCAAATTCTGAATAATATCATCTTTTAGAAATAGGGCAGCGTTGCCTTTATATAAATTTTTGACTCCACATGACCATGTTTTTGTCGGTAAATGAAACAGAGAAATGAATAAATAACCTCCCTGGTTAGATTAAACAGAATCATATAAAAGATTCACACTTTGTATTCTGGGTTGACGTCGGTCTGAAAAAAAGCTGCTGACAGATTCATCTTTGACAGTTTTTTTTTTTGATGGAGTGCAGTTTGACTCTTTTTTTAATGGGAATGAACAGATTTAAACCTTTAACCCAGTTATGCTCTGTGTCCCATCACTGCTGTTTTTTTGTTTCACCATCTGTCAGCAGCCGATGGACAGTGGACTCTGAAAGGTAGAGCCCATCAGTTACTTCAGTTCAGTTCAGGGTGTGTGTGTGTGTGCGTGTGTGTGTGTGTGTGTGTGTGCGTGTGTGTGTGTGTGTGTGCGTGCGTGCGTGTGTGTGTGGTGTGTGTGTGTGTGTATGCGTGCGTGTGTGTGTGTGTGTGTGTGTGTGTGTGTGTGTGTGTGTGTGTATGGGTGTGTGTGTGTGTGTGTGTGTGTGTGTGTGTGTGTGTGTGAATGGGTGAATGGGTGAATGAGAAGCAGTGTA
>JAUYWH010000009.1:961439-977251 GCA_034779795.1 Ctenopoma multispine | reverse complement strand
AGTGCCCTGAGATGACCTGTGTTGTGAATTGGCGCTATATAAATAAAGTTGAATTGAATTGAATTGAATTGAATTATCATTCCTCATCAATTATGTCCCAGGACTAGAATAGTAAGCCACCGAGCTCTAGTGAAATTAAGTGTAGCCTGTGGCTTAACCCCTAAACACTAGGGTTAAACTCTTGTTAAATCGATACAGCAGCCAAAATATTCAGTTCAAGCGCTGTTACAAGCAGTTTTATTGATTTCTAAAATTTAATTTAAAATAAACCATCTGTTGCTCCTGCCAAACAAAATAGGATTGCAAAGGAGACAACAGTCAAGAGGGGCAGTGGAGTATAGAACAAGTAGCAGGATAAAACCAAAACCAATACAAAAGAAACACACCACTCACCAAATCTATACGTGCCCAGACCCTAATCAAAACCACACACTACTCCACTACAGCTCCAGGTGTCATACCAAATAATCTTTATTTTACTACGTACTTTATTTTAAGTATGCCCACTGACTGCCACCAGGAAACTCTCCAGAGAGAATGGTGGTTATTAAAAAAGGCAAAATAAAATAAACTAATAAAATAGCATTAAAATTATAATAATCAGCGTTTGACTGAAATAAAAAGATAAAACAATTAGATTTACAACATCACACTATTAAATACATCACTATCACATAGATGTTACAAATTTCAGTCCACACAAACCAATTTAATTCAATTGAACTGTATATAGCGCCAAATCACAACATAAATCATCTCAGGGCACTTTACAGTGTAAGGTGTAAGACCTTACACATTATATAAATATATACAGAATAAAGTAGAAAACCCAACAGTCCCACTTGAGCAAGCACGTGAGGCAACAGTGGAGAGGAAAAACTCCCTTTAACGGAAGAAACCTCCAGCAGAACCAGGCTCATGGTGGGCGGCCATCTGCCTCGACCGGTTGGGGTTAGTGGACAGAGGAGAGAGAAAAGAACAACAGGCAACAGAGATCAAAACAACAACAAGGAGCAGCTGAACCCTTTGGTAGCTAAAGGCTCTACCTCCCAGTCTACATTTAGAAACACTAAAGACCACAAGTAGACCAGCACTCTGAGAGCAAAGTGCTCTGCTGGGATGATAAGGTTCTATGAGGTCTTTAAGATATGATGGGGCCTGATTACTTAACGGTTTATAAGTGAGGAGAAGGACTTTAAAATCTATTCTAGATTTTGCAGGGAGCCAATGGAGAGAAGCTTATGTAGGAGAGATATGATCTCCAGTCAGAACTCTGGCTGCAGCATTACTAGAGGCTTTTTAATGCATTAATTATAATAATAATAATAAAAATGAATACTTTATTGATCCCCTTGGGAAAATTGTTGTTTGGACAGCTGCTAGACCTGTGTCAGCACTGCTACGGGGTTTTGGTGTCTTGTTCAAGGACACCTTAAAATGTAGTTTCGTGGGGGACTGAGAATCAAAGTGCTGACCCTTGGGTTGGAGGACAACTGTGCTACCCACTGAGCTATCATGCCGCTTCTATTAATTTGAGATCCCATTAGTAATGAATTACAGTAGTCCAATCTTGAAGTGACAAATGCATGGACTAGTTCCTAATCTTAGAAATATTCCTCAGGTGGAACAAGGAAGTACTAGATATTTCATTTACAGTATATAGGAGGTAAATGACATATCTTGGTCAAAGATTCCTCACAGTAGCACTTAAGGGAAATGCAAAGTCATCTAGTGTAGCAATCTGACTAGATAGCATGTCTCTGAGATTTTTGGGCCCAAATATAATAACCTCAGTTTTGTCGAGTAGAAAATTACAGGACATCCAGGCCTTTATGTCTTTTAAACATGCTTAATGATTTGTTTCATCTGGCTTCATAGATAGATATAGTTGGATATCATCTGCATAGCAATGGAAATTTATTGAGTGGTTCTTTATAACATTGCCTAAAGGAGTCACGTAGAGATCCAACAAGACGAGTATAGAGAGAAGTCCGTTGTCGGAAGTTAAGAGAAGATCATTGGTAACATTAGTAACATTAATGAGTGCCGTTTCTGTACTATGATTTATTTTAAATCCTGACTGAAAATCTTCATACTGATTGTTTCTGTGCAGGTGGTCACATAGCTGTTTCAAAACTACCTTTTCAAGGATTTTAGAGATAAAGGGCAGATTGGATATCGGTCTATAATTGGCTAAAACCCCTGGATCCAGAGTAGGTTTTTTTGAGTAGAGGTTTTACTACAGCTACTTTAAAAGCCTGTGGTACATAACCTGTTAGTAGAGATAGATTTATTTGCTCTGATTTGGACGTGCTGATCAAAGGTAAAACATATTTGAACAGGACAAGTGAGCATAAAAGTCTGTAAACTACAACATCACTGGTTGTCAGAGGCAAACAACCACAGAGGGGTAATTCGTGATAGCACAGACACTGCACTGGCACACAAAGAGTGAATCAGCCAAGGACTCCATTGAAATTAGTCCCTTTGAACTTTGATGCCTAATGTTATTTTACGAGGGAAAAATGATTCAGGAATTTCTGAATCTATGTCACTCTATTCACTTCCAATCTAATGCAATCAGCAAAGCCAAGCATATCCCTGCTTTCATCCTTTTGATCAGAAGGAAAAACAATTTACACTTTTTCATTTCAGAGGCAGTGTGAAATGAAAGAGGAATAAAGGCAAGTCAGTAGAAAGGGCAAAAGACAGAGGGAGATGGGAAACAGTGGGGTGTTAGTAATGGATAAAAAGCACTGAGCAAATTTCATTAAAGTGATCCATCATAAACATGCTCAGCACACACACCACACATACACACACAGTCATTCACAGACACACAATTCATCCCTCAAAGAACCGCTCTGTAGCTGGTAGTAGCTGATAAGTTAGTTGGATTTCTTGTACAGAACAATTGAATAGTGCGCAGATTAAACACAAGCTCCTCACATTCAAAACAGAGGACGTGCAGGTATCACGTATGTCACTGTGGCACAGTGGACATGCTTATAATATCACTTCACCTTAATTGATTTTATTATTATAAATGCAATATGTGAATGTTTGCTAATTACACTGAAACCATACCACACGAGGAAGCACCAGCAGAGAGCTCTCATCACATGCTGTAGGGGACTGCAAATGTAGAACATATTGAAAATCTACACACTTACAGCCTGGCTTAGTTGTCCTTAATGTCACTTACATCGTTGTCATGGAGACACATCCACCCCACTCTATCACCCTCTTCTGCCTCCAGTTCCTCCTCTTCACTTGCTGCATATTTGCCTCTATTTTTGTTCTTCTAGTGAGTTTCTCGTGTCCCTCCATACACTGTTATGTCTCAGCTGCCCAGCCCTACTCTCTACCTGACCATTTCATCTGCATTCTCAGTTCCTTCTCATTCAGCATGAGTGTCAAGCCGCTTTCTTAGTTTTATATACAGTAGCTCAAAATGACAGACCCCTCAGGGTCTGGAAGAAATATTGGCTTGTGTTATAATAATCATTGCCACCCCCCAATATACTTAGTGGACTGCGATGTAATTTTCTAGACTGCCTCTCTTGCCTAGCTTCAACAGTCTCTCAACTTACAACTGAACCTATAGATAAGAGCATTGTTGCTGAATTCTAACTATTTTCACATTTTCCTCTTTTATTTTTTATTCTTTATTTTTTTAAGTAAAAAAAGCAGATATACAAATAAACAAATTCAATGGTGAAAGGTTAACTGAAAAAAAGTTGGGGATTCTGGATTTTTTCTTTAATATAACTTCATGTGTATTTAACAGGAATGTCACGATTCAACATTTGACTTCCTGGTTTTCATGACAGATTACCATCTGAACTCCAGTTTTCCCCCTCGCTTTGGTTCAGTCCACTCATTACTGCCTCACTGGAGACAACTGTTACTTGGTCTACTAAACCCGTCTCTGTTCACTCGCTCAGTGCCAGACTGTTATTTGTGATAATTGCACATTGTTCCCTGAAGAACTCCCCATGTTCCGGACCTTTCTTGGTTTTTGAGTCTCCACCTCAGCCTGAACCTTTCGTCTGCTTTGCCCTGTTACCTTTTTTCCTGAGAATTTGTGGTTTGGGACTGGATTTTGACAGAGGATTCTGTTTACATTTATATTGATAGATTTTGGAATAAGAATTTAGATTTTGGATTTAAGTGTTTGGAAGTAAAAGGACTACAACTGCTAGGCGAGGTTTTATCTATTTCCTCATTCTAAGATTCAAGATTGAAACAACGTTATTAATCCCAGAGGTAAATTGCTTTGCCTTGTTACGGCTGCCTGTATTTCAAAAAGAAAGAAAAAAAAACACAACCAGAAACAAAAAAGATCAGCACCAACACAAAATACTCAGTATGTAATACTAATACACAAATACACAAAAGTACAGGATATACAAAAACAAAAACATGGTAAGAACAACAAAATCTAAAAATGGATGGAATATGTTTCAGAGAGCCTGACTGGTGTCTTCACTCACCGGCTGGTCTTTTCTCCACACACCACTAACCTGCAGCTTCGTTAGAGGGGTTTCCCCAACTAAAAGACAATATCAATGCAGACCATATCAATAGTCACATTACTTAATTACTCTGCTGTTTACTCAGTCACTTACCCAGTTATCTGCAGATTGCCTCCTACCTGCTGAATGGTGGAAGAACCCCCTTTCTATCCTTTGGTCTCTCCACTGGTCATCCCTCAACATTTCATCTTTGGTAATAAATCTTCTTAAACATTAACTGCAGTGACTAAAGTGACAGTTATTACCCATCACAAGACAAGTTGCTCTCACTGCTGTGTGTGTTCTGCCATAAAAGGATCTTCTACCACTTAATTGACTTAACTGACTTAATGACATAGTTTTTAAACCTTAAGTCAATATGAGAATATTTTAAATATAGGGAATATTAACATTTTTCATATTTCATCGAATCAGAGTGCTGACACACATAGATCCCCAGATTTGGTGTTAAAGTCCAGCCTATTCAGTGTGTGGCTGGATCCTGGTTGGTGTTCCCTGGACATTTATAGTCACTGGGACTGCCACTTAAATCACCACATGACCATTACCAAGACATATGCTGTGTCCTAAATCACTCCCTATTCTCTCATTCACTATCCCATAAATCACATACACTCAACAGAAAGCAGTATATTGACATTTTAGACACGTGCTAATCATTATCATATTGTCCATTCATTATCCTAACTGCTTAAGCATCACTGGGCTGCTGGAGGCTATCCCAGCTGTGATTGGCTGAGAGTGTTATGGTTTCAAGCCTGGCTCTCTGGTTTATTCTTTACTTTACTTTGCTTGGCAGACACTTTTATCCAAGGTGACCTACAAGGACACACCTGGTGTGGGGGATGGGCTAGGAGTCTGTCATCTTTCTCAAACTGCAGAATGCCGACCATTTGGTGCTTATCTGAGAAGGAGACGGAGTGGGCAGCTTTTAGCACCCCTGTTGGAGGCTACGAACACCTTACTTACCTTGTGCTCCAGCTCTCTCTGCCTCCCTCTGACCATCTGAGATCCAGAGTCCTTAAATGTTGTAATTCTTCCTGTTTCTTGTGTCACCCATGAGTAGCCTGCACCCTCTTTGTGTCCAGCAACATTTCGGGTGGCTGTTCCTCCAAGAGGATGTTAAGAAATTTGTCCTGTCTGTGTTCAATCCAAGACCTGGCCTTCTCTGCTGCTTCTCAAGCTGCCGTTTGTAGTGCTGCCGCACATACTCACATCCCGTGAGGTCTTGTGCTGATTAAATAAAATATTGTATTATAATCTGTCACGTAATAGTCTAGTTTAACAATAAAATCAGCTTTTCTAATAAGGCGCAGTATTTATTCTGTTAAAGAATCGATCTTCACAGTGAAAACACGGAACAATGAATCAACTATTTTAAAGTAAATAAAAGAGGAAATGTTTCTACTAAATTTCATGTTGTTGATCAAACACCTGAACCAATCAGATCTTAGAGCAGTTAAGGGCAGGTGTTTCCTGTCATGCCCTTTGGTTTTGCAGTGGAGAGCAACTGCAGCGCCTTGCTCCGAAAATCTGCAGCCGCCTTGATCTCACGAGGTTATAGTCGTCCACGTGTGCACCCTAACCCTATGTCAGAGCAAGTTGGACAGGAAACTAATCACTGGTGATCCAATCTATGCAGAACTTGCTCATCTTGAACAAGCCTATTCACTGATCATTACATGCACTTCCTGTTCACAGGAACTCCAGTTTCAACCGTTCCCTGCTCATCTCTTGCCCTTCTTGCTTTCAGACCTATGTAACATGCAACTGAAGCACTGTGCCAGTCACACCACTGCCTGGTCATTTTAACCATGTCACGTTATTGAGTCCAATACTGAGAGCGTTGCAGCGAAACGGGGTGCATCCTGAACAGGTCACCAGTCTTGCACAGGGCTGACATACAGAGAAAGACATCCACTTACACTCACCTATTAAGCCTAATCATAACCCTAACTGCATGTGTTTGGAATGTGGAAGGAAGTCGGAGCAAACTCCAGAAAGAAAGGCATCCCAGCAACCTGCTGCAAGGTGACAGGGCTGACCACTACACCGCCACTAATTTTCTTATCTCTAATACAATGAGTGGTATATTGTGGATTGTTAGCAGATTGTAGGCAGTTAGATCTGCCCATGATCCAGACACATTTCAGAAAATAAAAGTTAAAGTATTAAATCATTTCCTCTTAATAAAGCACAATGAAGTGGAGCACTCAGGTAGCTGAATGAATACAGTGCATACCACTTAACCTCAACATCCACAGTTGGCCAGGGTCTGGCTGTGTGTTCCTGAATAGTATGACCTTTTGGAACAGCTTTCTATTGAATAAACTGTTTTTGTGAATTTTTCACTACAAGTGAGAAAATAAAGATGTTTGTGGTTCAGCAAACTGACCCTTTAAAGCAAAATTGAAGTTAAACCCAGCTAATGCCAAAACACATAGGAATACAGTTCACCTAATTGTACCCTGAGCAGAAATCTCTTTTCATTCACAGTTACCATCTTTTCTATTTGCTCCCATTATTCTCATTCTTTCATCTGCAGCAAATCTCCTGCTGCGTTTTGTGTGTGTCTCTCTCTTCCATCCCCCCTCTACCTACACAAGTACGCTGCTATACTTTTAATCTTGCTCTTTTTCTCCTTCTCTCTTCCTCGCTTCACTCACCCCTCTTGTGTCTGTGTTGCTACCTCCACTCATTGCCCTGCTGTCATCTCCTATGGGCCGCGGTCCAAACCAAAAGGAAAAGAGATCAAAGCGTCCCATTGCTCTCAGAGGCCACCAAGATCAAAGGGTGGATATAGAAGCAGACTCTGTCTGTCTCTCACACACACACACTGGATAAATCCCATCACACATCTACACAGAAACACTGGTTCAACTGATGGAGCTGGTGATGAGAAAGAAGAAAATGTTTTCAGGTGTTGGTTTTCATGTTGTGTGTATGTATTAGGGTATTGATTACATGAACTAATGGGAAACTCATTTTCTTGCCTTTTTATGATGTATTTTTCAGCATTTCTACTCTTTTATTTGTTATAAATCATCAAAGATTTTTTTTTCTATGTCAAGAATTTTTTAGAAGGACTGAATTTGATTCATTCTTCTTCCACTAACGTGTGGCCTTAATAACCAATTTTATAACCTGATAGTTCAGTTTGTGTCACAGGCTTGCTGTAATACTTATGGGAAGTAAAACTTGGCTGACATGAAAAATGACCAAAAAGATATGAAATTGAGACAGGATTACAAAACATAAACACAAAATGTATTTATTAATAAATTTAAAAACAGCAGAAGTTGACCAAACTGCTGAACAACAATAAAAACAAATACTGTACATATACACTACCAGTCAAGTGTTTGGACACACAAATGAGCATGTTTCTGAAAGAAAAGCAGATTTTATGAAAATAGTTGGGACAAGGGCATGTTTACCATGGTGCAGCATCTCCTCTTTTCAAAACAGTTTGAAGACGTCTGGGCATCCAGGTTACGTGTGTCTGGAGTTTCTGTGTTGGAATTTGGTCCTATTCTTGCCTGATATAGTTTTCCAGCTGCTGAAGACTTTGTAGTCGCCTTTGACATATTTTTTGTTTAATGATGCACCAAATGTTGTCTATAGGTGAAAGATCTGGACTGCAGGCAGGACAATGACTAAGCCATGCTCTGGCTATAATTACTAAACACAGACACAAAGATATGAAAACATTATTTCAAAGATTCCAAAGAAAATTACCTACAAAATACCAACAAAAGTATGGAACATGACCAAAAAGAGTCACTACTGTAAAAAGTAGACATGAAAAGATTGAAGGCACATGAAAAGTCTATATATACATATATATATATATATATATATATGTGTGTGTGTGTGTGTGTGTGTGTGTGTGTGTGTGTGTGTGTGTGTGTGTATAAATATATATTTATCACTTTAACGCTGGGAACCGTTATTTTATTTCCGACGTTTGTTTCTATCCGGACACAAACAAAATCTGTGCGCCGTTTCCGGTAGGTCGGTTTAATGTAATTGACATATGCGTAGCTGGTTTTGCGAAGTTTAAATATAAAAATGAACTAACCGAACGTGATGACAGTGTCAGCTGGAGCAGTAGGCATGAGGACGCGACATTAATCTGACGAAGTATAATAAAAACGTCTTCTTCACGGATGAACCTGAGTTCCTCTGTGTTAAAATGAGTTTTGTGAGGACACCGCTGAAGAGGTTCTACAAGGAGCTGCCAGTGTGGATCGTGGAGGACCACCACGATGTAAGCCCACCTACCGTGTCACAGTTAAAATGCACACACTAACTGTGTGTTTGCATGTAGCAAGCTAGCTATCCGAGTTTATAGTGTGTTGTTTAGCTGGGACACGAGTTCCCATACGTAGTGTTAAAATCTTATGTTTAACATTTATTATTGTCAACAATTCCACAGACATTAGTTTTTCATTGTGGCAGTTAAATTTGAGCTTTACCCTGAATATGTTGCACGTTATTGTTGTTGCTCTTTTCTCTACAGTTGAAAAAATAGTAATAATCCCAGAGAGAAATTGTACCTTAAAGTCACAGTGTCAGCTTTTACACTGGTAGTAGACTAATGTCATTAAACCACGAAAAAAAACTATATCAAAATGATTAAAAACACAGACTAAATATTCTCTGTAAAGACTTTTTATTATTCTAGCAGTGATTACCTGTTCTATTAAGAAATGTTTTCATCTTAAGATGAAGACATTTCTTAAGATGAAGACATTTCTTAATAGAAATAGAAAGTGAGACAATAGAAAGTGATTGTCTCCAAACCCCACCGGGGTTTGAGCGTGTGGTTTATCCTGCTCCTCTGATCTCTGAGGGTTTATGAGTGAATGTGATGATGAGCTGGTGTCACTCAAGTTTTTAATAGTAGTTCATATCAATCAGAGATGTAAATGGTTATGGCTCAGACTCACATCCTCTCAGCCGTACTAACGTAGGTCTGTCTGTCAGGTAGTCAGTAATCCAGGAAGGTGTGGAGGAGTCTACCTGCATCTTCAGAAGCTTCTGAAGTTACCAATGATCTTCTCTTAGCTTCCGACAGTGGACTTCACTCTATACCCGTCTTGTTAGATCTTAGTGCGGCTTTTGACACTATAGATCGTAGGGGTAGGTATAGGGTTAATAAAATGTTGCAGTCTGTGCAACATTTTATTGCACAGACTGGAACATGTCATTGGGATTAAAGGAACAGCACTAAGATGGTTTAAATCCTATCTATCAGATAGATCCCAATTTGTTCATGTTAATGATGAATCTTCCATGCACACACAAGTTACTGTAGATACGGAGTTCCACGGGGTTTTGTAATTGGACCGATTCTCTTTTCATTATACATGACTCCCTTAGGCAATATTATATGAAAACACTATTCATTTCCATTCCTATGCAGATGATACCCAGTTATATTTATCTATAAAACCAATAATGTAGGCAAACTTTAAGCATGTTTAAAAGACATAAAGGCTTAGAGGTCATGTAATTTTCTACTCAGTAATTCAGACAAAACTGTGTTTATTGTATTTGGACCCAAAGAGACACGATATCTAGTCAGATTGCTACACTAAATGATTTTGCATTGGCCTCAAGTGCTACTTTGAGGAATCTTGGAGTCATCTTTGACCAAGATATGTCATTTATTTCCTACATAAAAGAAATGTCTAGAACATCCTTCTTTTACCTTAGGAATATTGCTAAAATTAGAAACATCCTGTCTCAAAGTGATGCTGACAAATTAGTTAATGCATCTGTTACCTCTAGACTGGACTACTGTAATTCATTACTGATGTCCCAATAGTTTACTTAAAAGTCTCTAGTTAATCCAGAATGCTGAAGCCAGAGTTCTAATTGGAATTAGCAAGAGAGATCATATTTATCCTATATTAGCTTCTCTCCATTGGGTTCCTGTAAAATCTGGAATAGAGTTTAAAATCCATCTCCTCACTTATAAAGCCCTAAATGATCAGGCCCTATCTTACCTTAAAGACCTCATAGAACCTTATTATTCCAGCAGAGCATTTCGCTCTCAGAGTGCAGGTTTACCTGTGGTCCCTAGAGTTTCCAAATGTAGACTGGATTCAGGAGGCAGACACCCTCTCTACCTTTAAGACTATCCTTTTTGATAAGGCTTATAGTTAGAGATGGATCAGGTGACTCTGTACCTTCTCTTAGTTAGCTACCGCCCACCCTGAGCCTGGTTCTGCTGGAGGTTTCTTCCGTTAAAGCAGTGGTTCTCAAACTTTTTTTATCATTCCCCACTTGGCAGGAAGAAATATTTTCACGCCCCACCTCAACAAAACAATGACAGAAAAACATATAAAACAAGTCATTAAAATCTAAAGTCGTGGAATATGTTTTGTTTGAAAGAACTGGAGTGGCTTATACATCCATAAGCGGTGGTGTGGTGTAATGACAAACACACACTGGCTGGGGTGCAAAATCATTTTTTTTCCAATAATTACTTTAATATTTCCACTCTACAGAAGGCTGACAAACTGATATTAAGCAAATTAAAATATGGATTTATATTGTATTAGTACATTTTCTTTGTTATCAATGGTCAACAACAGATTTCTACAGTCTGATCTTAATGTTAACATCTCACATAAAAATGTAAATACAACCAAGCTTTATCTGCACACAGGACAACATCTGAACATCAACCTTTCTCCACCACAGAGAACAAAATACATTCCGTCTGTGGCTCTGAAAAAGCAGCATTTATTAAAATCACCACAATCTCATTCACTTTGTTCTACGATTTCACATCTGTTAAAAACTAGAGATTAAAGCAGAGTCTGCAGCGTATTAATAAATTATTCTTACCGATATTGTTTCCTCATTCCAGCGTAATCTGAGTTGTTTCAGAACATTAATGAGCCACTAAAGTTTAGTTTGTAGATTCCAGATAGATCTAGAATAAATAAAGTTGAATTAATTTGAATATTACACTATGTAGAAAATAATTGTGCTCTATTTGTTCTGTCCAAACAATGAACAAAATGTATTTTTGTCCAGGGTTTTGAGTTTCAAAGGGTCAAAGCCTATTGCATTTCCATTTATTCCAGTGGTAAAGACTGTTTTGTGTTTCAGGCAGTAGAGGGGACAGGTTTGGCCTTCATAGTGTACAGTGAAGCCATTAAGAACATGCCCTTGTCCCAGCTGTGGTCTGTGCTGTACTTCATGATGCTCCTGCTGTTAGGAATGGGCAGCATGCTGGGCAATGTCACTGCCATCATCACCCCGCTACGAGACTTCAAGGTCTTCTCCCAAATGAGCAACGAATTGTTCAACGGTAAGATGCAGGATGATAACATTATCATCCTTAAGTATGTGTCACCTCTTTGTAATTGTTGTGAGTGTGTAGTTAGCAATTTAACTCACTTGTCTTTCATAATTTAATCATCAATGTTTCTCCAGGGCTGTTGGAAAGTGCTGAGAACCTAATCCTGACTGATTCTGAGTGTCATTTTAACATGTGCTTCAGTGGACAGAATAAAATCATTGGGTGTGTTTTGCTTGCAGGTTTAGTGTGTTTATTCTGTCTGCTACTTGGCCTGGGCTTCACCACCACGTCAGGGAATTACTGGTTTACTATGTTCAATGATTATGGAGCCACTTTCTCCTTACTGTTCATTGTTCTCCTCGAGGTCATCACTGTCAGTTACATCTATGGAATCAAAAGGTTTGTGTATTTCCCACATTTCTATGCTTTATTTTGAGTTTTTCAGTTGGCTCAAATAGTGGCTACTTTCACATGTGTAAAGTAAAGCGATATGCAAAGCTTTCCCAAACTTTATGGAATAATACTGGATTTTAACATGTTATCAACTCATTCTAGGTTTGAAAAAGATATAGAAGACATGCTCGGTCATCGTCCCAGCTGGTACTGGAAAATCATGTGGGCAGGTACCAGTCCCCTTCTCCTTATTGCCCTGTTCATCTTTTACATCATCAATTACATCCAGGGGGGATCGCCTACCTACCAAGCCTGGAACAAAGAACTGGTGAGCTTCGGGTTTTTCCTCTTTTCCTTAGCATGGAGCTAAGCAGCACCAGTGGATGTCTGCCCTGCATCAAAATGCTGCAAGGCTCTGTTCTGGGCCCCATCCTTCTTGCCTTTGGTCACATTTTAAAGGTTTCTCTTTTAACCACCCATTTTTTATTCAACGTGACAGAACTGTCTATTTTAAAATTTGTGAAGCATATTAAATGCTTCTAATTGTTCTTCGGTATACCACTGAAACATCTGGGAAACACAGTCAGCAAAGATTGTGAAATACAAAAGTTGTATCACTGTCAAAACCTTTGACCATGACTGTAACTGCAATTAGAATCTGAAGGTTGTTCATTTTCTATAGGTCAGTAATGAGAAACAGGGGTCTTCATTTGTGTCCCTGCCAGACTTGTCCCTAAAGTACAGGTCTTGACTTCTTTTCTCCACAAATTATGGTGTCACTCCTGACCAGGCACTGACTCTGGTCCAGCATGTGAAGTGTTTGATGCTTCCTTGCTTTTCCCAACAACCAATATGACTAAAGTCAGACCTATGGTGTCTCAGGATGAGAAGGGAACGACCATTCATGTTTCTATTTAATCCTGTCTAGACTATTGTAATTCCCCAATTACTTGTCTTAGCAAAACATCTTTGGATTAAGAACATACCAGTTCTGATTTATGCTTTAATGCAGAGCTGTCCAGTGACAGTTAGGATTGGAAACAAGATAAGCTGTATAGTAAATGAGTGGATGGATGTCAGTGTGGAGATGATTAAAAAACACAACACAGTATAGTCTGAGCCGATTGTATAAAAATTCAAATTTTGTGTCAATTTTGTGAGAAAAAAAATTGCGCAACACCAGCTAGACAGATAATTTATTTTTTTATTAAAGCACCTCAGTAATTGCTTTAAATGTTAAAGCAGGTGTTGACAATAGCCTGTTTCCTCAGGGTAAATCGGAGTTGATGGACTATCCTGTCTTTGGTCAGATCTTCATTGGGCTGCTGCTAGTGTCCTCAGTCAGCTGTGTTCCCCTCACAGCTCTGTATGTCTACTGCAGGAGGAAACATGGAATCCATCACAAGAGGCAGCGGACCATAAGCACAGTATCTGCTTAGTGATCACACAATGATCTGTCTTCCTAGTCTCCTCCAGCTGAGCACAGCACAGTGCGGAGGATGGAGGGACAATAGCACATGACCAATGTACGTTTTTGTTTTCTTTCCGTTTTCTTCACTTTCACGAAATGTCACACTTTTAAAAGTCCTCCCTACAGAAGGAGCTGTCTTACTACAGTGAACAATGTCATCTTGCAGAAGTAAACTTGTGCAAAAAGTGAATGTAACATCCAGGTGAAAATTTTAAATTAGGATAATCATTTAAAACCAATAAAATGTTATGCTTTGACATTGAATATTTCTGAATACTTTAACACTGTTGAAAATGTCTTGAGTGGTCTGATCATGACATGGACAGGGTTAAATCCAAATGAAGACAACCACCAAGATGGATTGTGTCCCACAGCTCAAATGATTTCAGATGCATTTGACAATATGTCTCTTGTAGTGTAAATGCTAATGCATCCTGATATGTCCCCAACAAGGATGTTACAGGAAAATACATGTCACATGTTAGAGGAAGTGACCAGGACGTCCTGATTACATTAGATACATTTCAAAACCAGGTGTAAACAGGTTCAAAGCCCAGTAGAAGTCCAATTGCCATGACTCAACTTCTAGATTACTTCACCTGGATGACTGAGAATCTTCACAGACATTAACACTGCCAAAGTCAGACTCCCAAGCCAGATTTTAATCAATACTCAGTACACTGAAAGAGACTGAAGTTCACCACGCTGCACAGAGTTGGAGGCCAGCTCAGTGTCACTGTACAGCATGTCTTTAGTGTAGATACAGTTTATTAAGTTGCCGGACACAGCAAATATGGTTTTATACACTATGCTGAATGAATAGATACACTATCTCACTGAATGACTAATGACGTGTTTGATTATGTCATCATATTTTTTTTCATATTTTACACACTGTAAGAATGTATTTTGTTGCTTGTTTAAAGAAAATAAGACACTGGACAATAATGAGTACTGAGTTTTCTGGAATGATCTTCTCTTAGTAGAAAAGTTGTACAAATTATCTGTTTTTCTACATATTATGTTTTTATTTGGTTACTAGTTTTATATCTGTTTGAATAGAATAGAATAGAATAGAATAGAATAGAAAAAACTTAATTGTCTGTTCCTAAAGGGAACAGAAATTCTCCTTTTGACAGGCTCAGAGACACATTTAAAACATTAAAAACATACATACACACGTGTCCATACAAAGTCTTAAAAAATGTAACTGCTCTTCAGGATGGTTATTGCAGAGGGGATAAAGGATTTCTTGTAGATGTTATTACAGGCCAGAGGTACCTTGTACCATCTACCTGATGGCAGTAACTGAAAACAATGATGTAGAGGTTGCGTGGAGTCTTCAGTGATCAGGGTGGCTTTCCTGGTCAATGAACGGCTGTACAGCTCCGACAAGAAAGGTTGCAGTGTCCCTATTAGATGTGAGATGTGAGGGCCACTGGTCTGTAATCCTGCAGGACTTTAGCAGATGTCTTTTTTGGGAGTGGTATGATGATAGAGTCCTTTCACTGCTTGGGGACACATCCAAAATTCAGAAGGTGTTGGAACAGTCTGGTGAAGACTCCACTTGGCTGAGCTGAGCATTCTTTGAGCACCCTACCTCTGAGCTTGTCAGGGCCAGAAGCTTTGTGTGGGTTAACTCTGCGTACGATGGTAGTCACCAGCTGCTCATCTATATTGATAGCTTGGAGATTAGACCTAGGAGAGGGGTCCAGATGCTTTGATGGGATGTGTAGTTTATTTCACTATTTTAAATAGGTCACAGTAGTTCTCTCTCAGACATAACCTGATGTAACCTGCAGCTTTTGCCTCTCAGCCAATCGTGAGTGTTCATGTGTATATTACCGAATAAGGAGTTGTTTTCCAGTTTTGAGAAGCAGAGAGTTCAGCCAGGGACGGGCACAATATAAATACAATGTAACAGTTAGAAAGATCAGATCATATTTGGTAGAGCTTAGGTGCACTGCTTCTCTGTATGATCTCCGGATATATATCTGTATTAATTCAATTCGATTCAGCTTTATTTATATAGCGCCAATTCACAACACAAGCCATCTCAGGGCACTTTACAGTGTAAGGTTTAAGACCT
>JAUYWH010000009.1:941538-961339 GCA_034779795.1 Ctenopoma multispine | reverse complement strand
TCAGAGACATGCTATCTAGTCAGATTGTTACACTAGATGACTTTGCATTGGCCTCAAGTGCTACTGTGAGGAATCTTGGAGTCATCTTTGACCAAGATATATCACTTACTTCCTACATAAAAGAAATATTTTTTATATTATGTTTAGGGCTCCAGCTAAAAATCGGTTCAAAAAATAGTTAAGCTCACTTGCTCTTTGGAGGTTCCCTTCTACCTGGTTCCCCTTCTCCTTGAAGCCTGTGATCTTTTTCATTCCAGACCACTGTGGACGTACATGTTGTTTCTCTTTGGTTTTAGAATCATGCAACCCTTGAAAATATTAATAAACTCTGTGTTTGTGATGAATGTTGAGGAATTAGCTAAAAATAAAACTGTGTGCTTCACATAATAATTGGTCAAAAACTTATTTATTTTTTTTTTTTTACTGTGTCTCACCTAGGTGGTTTGTCACATCTACCGTGCTATTGCATCAAGACATCTCCCACAGAAGAACATAAAGATGGTTCATTTGGACTCCCATCCAGATCTCCTCATTCCTGTCAACATGCCTGCTGACACAGTCTTTGACAAGGAGAAACTGTTCAGGTAACTTTTATCAGGAACCTATTGTATGTTAAACCCCATCAGATTTCAAACATCACGGCTGAGACTGGTTTGTGTACAAGCTGAGGATGATGTGAATTTTAAGAAGTGGAAGCTTTAGCTTAATCTTTACTATGCTTATCTGATCAAAAGAATAGTAGAAGATGCTTTTATGTATATATTTGACTTAATAATACAGTCTTGACTGTCATTTTTAAATGAAACTTACATGATAATCTGTAAACCTTCAATCAGAGGTACATAGAGTAAATTCTAAATAGTTATTAATGATTGATGAACTTTATCTTTCATTTTAATTGAATTTTAACCAGTATTTCCATAATATTTTTTCTTAAATTGTGAAGTAACCACTTTGCAATGTCTGTTTCAACATGAGTAGTAATCAATAATTTTACTACTCTTCACACCAGTGCCATTTGTTCTTTTTCGTATATTGCGTAAAACACTTGGGGGAAGCAAGCACTGTGCAAATTATCTAGGTTCAAGTTTCTTAATCAGTACTCAAGACTTGTGAGACTAGCAGTTCTGAAAATGTCTCTGAGCAGTGTCTTCTCTATGTTAGAGCAGGACAAAAATTCAGCTCCCATCTACTGTTAACATAGCAAGTTAGTTGGGAAATTTCTGGTTGCTCTGAACGCACTAAAGTGAGTTGACTGGATGAAAATTGTACTGTATGTAACAGAGCAAGATGTGGTGGACTTTTGTTGTCTGAGACCACATCATTCACATTCACAAACCATCCATGTTGTAGGTGTGAAGTCAGTTATTATATTTCTTAATATAACCATTACATTTCTCTGCCAAAAACCTGAAATTACGATATAGGCCTAATTGAGTGGTCAGGAAATTTGCTGAATGCCAATTTGAAAAAATTTATTCTTTATATAGATTTTTTTTTAGCTGTCATGATGTTTAAAATTTGAGTAAACTTTGTTTACTGTGTATTCTAAGAAAAGAAAAGTTTGGAAACACCACGTTATTTGCATTAGATTTTCTATCTATCTGTAACATTTTAATCAGCAGGTAAACCATCTAAAACTGCAAAGATGAAACAACTACTTTAAGGCTTTGTAACTATCTAAATCCTTTCTGTGCATCCTCCAAGCTGTTAAACATCTTAAAATACGTTCATGGCCATTAAACTAATAATGTGATATAACAGTGACCTCATTTTCAGTGTAAATTAGAACTAAATGAGCTTTTCCTCCAAATTCGCCAGTCTATACTTGTCTTGAGAAAGGAAGGTTATTTTCTGTGAGATTCTGTGTGTCCTTATTGAGAAACAGATGCCTCACTGCCCCTGAATTGACTGGACTGTTAAATAAAACAAGAGAGAAACCAGTCAGCACAGACACTGTGTGTAGGAGACTCAGGTGAGCTGAACTCACGGGCAGAGCCAAGAAAAAATCTTACTAAGGTTGGCAAATCAGAAGAAATAGTTACAGTGGACCAAGATGCACAAACAGCGGATTCAAATGACTGGATCAAGTCTTGTGGACTGACGAGTCCAAGTCTGAGAGTTTGGATCCAAGTGAAGAACAAACAGCACAGAACTCATCAAAAGATGATAGATGCCCGTTTAACACTGTTAGTGAAGCATGGAGATGGAAATGTGACGATCTGGGAATGCTTTGCAATGGGAGGGTGGGTGATCTGCATCATGTGCATCCTCAGTCAGCATAGAAACCAGTCTATACTGAAGAGACATGCCTGTCACTCTGGACAACGACTGATTGAGGATAACTTACAGCAAGACAATGACAACGGGCATTCTTCCTGATTGTGTAAGAATCACCTAGAGAAGAAAGTAGCTGACGTGTTCAGTCACCAGATCTGAACCTCATTGAGCTGCTGTGCGAGAAACTGGACTGAAGAGTTTGGAAACACTGAGGAACCAGCACAGCAGACATCTGGGAAGTGCTGCAGAAGAGCTGGGAGGAAATCACACGTGAATAAACTGATCAGTAGAATGTCACAGGTCTGTCAGACAGTTACATAAAAAAATCGTATGATTATATTTGATTAAAATAAAGTTTAATATATAATTAATTTGATTTGAACATTGTTCTGTGTTCAACTTTGCTAAGAAATGACTTGTTAATTTTTGTGTTTTGTGATGCATTTACAACCATTTAATTGAATAAAACAAAAGATAAGTGTGTAGGTGTTTCTAAACCTTTTCTTGCCAGTGGATGAAGATTTGAATTGAAAGAAGGTTTTAATTCACAATCAAACACCAAACAATAAAACACATTGTGAAACTGTCACTGTGATTGCATTTATAAGTTTATTATTTGGTGTTTCTATTTTAAGAATTTAGCTTCATGATTTTTTTAGAACAAGGGTTAGGGGTAGGCAGAGAACAACTGACGTGATGAAAATGAGGTGTGTGAGTCTGTGAGCACCTGTTCGGGTTCTTCACTATCAAAGTCTGATCTTGAAAACGCAAGAATGTAGAAGTGTGTCATGGCTCAAAGAACAGACATTTCCTTAAACAAAAATTGTTGATGCTCACTAGACTGGGTAGGGTTAAAGGAGAATTTATAAGGAACAGAAGAATGTCAAACTACATTCAGCATTGTTGTTATCCTGCACACGAGTGGTCAATTCAAGCTTGACAAAGATCACGCCAATAGTGAATAATAGTCCGTTGAACTTTGAAAGCGTATTCTAAAAGTCAGATTCACATTCCACCATTAGTCCTAATTCCTCTGTTTTTTTCAGTGAGTTGAGTATAGAAAACTGGATAATTCCCATGGTGTATGCTGGCCATGTGTCCTCTGTGGTGTGGCTGCATCCATACTGGGCCCAGCAGATCAGAGAAGGAGAACACAGGATGGCCGTGGGCAGAGATTCCTCCACCACCACCATTAGGTAGGATAAACAGTAAAAACGACAGTTTTCTGTGAGGTCAGTAGTGGAAAGAAGAAAGCAGTTATTTTCCATTTAGCATTTAGTGTTCATGGACTCTCCACATTACACACCCTGTCTGTGTCTCTCTTTGCCTCTCGTCTTTCTCTGCCCTGTGCAGGCTGACGTGCACAGACAACTACTTCCTCAGTGATGGTCTTTATGTTTGTGAGGAGCAGCTGGAGGACCCGAAACCTCTCACACTGAATGTGGTCAAAGTCAATCCTGTCAATCCAAGTCACGCCTCATTCACAGGTGAGTTTGACTATAAAGGATAGGTGGACAAGAGACAAGGACATTTTTATCAAACCCTTGATAAACAACCTTTTTTTCCCCTCAGTTGAGCACAGATTAATTTTGTGTACTGTACATTCATACATACGGATATAAAGTAGCTCCAGGAGCAGGATAACTGTGCTGATAAATTACAATCTTGATCTGCACTGATAAAAAAGTGAGTGAAAACCCAAGTTAAACCCAAAGACAGCTGGATAATTCACCAGTCTCATTTCATGGAACAGGACCCAGGATGTTTAAACAAATGAAATGAGCACAAATCTAACATCCCTCCAAACAAACTGGTTTCATGTTTTTAGTTTTTTTAAATTAACAAGGCTTGATGAAAGTTATTTTTTACTTTTATTCTTCATGTTATTTGTTGTTTTCCATTATTTTCATTTTGTTCCTATAAATGCTTTTCAATGTTGTTCCTATCATGATATTTTTCATCTCCCCCCATATCAATATCTTTTATTTACCCACTAGTGGGGGTGGATACATGGATACATTTTCATCTGACACAGACTTATGCAGTTTTTTCTGACATTTCATTTCAGAAAAGAAAGCAGATGAGGATCCAGCGAGGTATTTTGCCAAGAGGTGTCGGGCAGAGTGTAATCAGGCTGGGGAAGTCGGATGCTCTGAGCCCCTTTCAACAACCACTGACACACTACACCCAGCAGAGGACAGCAACATCAGCAAAGAACCAGGCTACAATGGGGCAGCGCTGGGAGATGATGATGGTGAAGATGAAGGATCTACCAGCTATATTGTTAAGAGAATATCTGCACATCTGTGTGAGACAGAGCCATACATCTTGGACATTGATTTGGATTTCTTCTCATGTAAGAATCCCTTCAAGGAATTATACACGCAGGTACATCCCACTGTCATCTGTTTGCTAAAACATGATGATCCACTAACACTGCTGTAAAGCCCTGATTACATTTAGTCATTTGGGAGACACTTTTATCCAGCATGACTTACAACATACAAAGCATCAATAAGGCCAAGTCATATGTATATATATATATATATATATATATATATAAATACAGACAGGGTGGGCGGTCATCTGCCTCGAGTGGCTGGGGTGAGTGGAAAGAGGAGAGAGAAAAGAACAGGCAACAGAGATCAAAACAACAACAAGAAGCAGACGAGGCACTGGGCACGTTGGTGGGACCAGTAATTACAGCTCCAAGGTCGAGGATTGAGGGAGAGAGAGAGAGAGAGGGTGAAGCACAACTAGGGGAGAGAGAAGAAACAAAGTTAATAACATGCAATGATGGCATAAAGTGGACAGAGAGAGAAAAGGAGGAGAGGAGCTCAGTGTGGATGTGGAGGTCCCCCAGCAGACTAAATCTGTAGCAGCATAACTAAGAGATGGTTCAGGGTCACCTCAAACTATAAGCTTTTTCAAAAAGGAAAGTTTTAAGTCTAGTCTTAAAGATAGAGAGGGTGTCTGCCTGTTCTAGATATGTCTTTTAATGTAGGAGGTAAAAGACATATCCTGGTAAAACATAACTCCAAGATTCTTCGCCACTTGAGGCTAGATGCTGTATCATCTAGGGTAGTAATCTAAAAACTAGATAAAAAAGAGTAACCTCTGTCTTGTCTGAATTAAAGAGTAGAAAAGTACAAGACATTAAAGCCTTAATGTCTTTTAAACATGCTTGAAGTTTGACTAATTAATCAGTTTTATCTGGTTTCATAGATAAATATAGTGGGTGTCATCCACATAACAATGGAAATGTACTAATGAGTGTTTCTGTATAATATTGCCCAGTGGAGACATGTATAAAGTAAATTGGTCTAAGCACAGAACCCTGTGGAACTCCATAACTTACTTTTGTGTGCATGGAGGACTTGTCATCAACATAAACAAATTGGGATCTATCTGATAGATATGAGTTAAACCAGCCTAGTGCTGTTCCTTTATTCCCAAATAACTTTGCTTGGGTTTTTTCTTTTTGTGTGCTTGGAGAGCACCAGGTGCTGTTTGTTGGCAGAGAGCAGTGGGCAAGAGGGTGTTGGGTAGGAATAATTGTTTAATTGATTTGATGTGGTTTCCCTCATAAGAGCTTTGAACCTGATTGAGGAAATCTCTGGAAGCCAGTGCAGACATAAGCTCTGTATCATGGTATATATCATAGTGGAAAGGACAGGAAATGCTGCTTTTTTGTATGTGACAGATTTGCAGTTGTGTTTATGGATATATGATTTAGCCATCAGAATATAAATAAATCAAAATGTACATTTGATGTAGGATGGTTTAAAGGAAAACTCAATATTGGATCCAGTCTTACCTACCTGTTCAGCTAAAACAAATTGTAGCCTGAAATAAAACGTTTTTCATCTACATAGACTGTACTTGAAAATTTGTTCTTTTCAGTTGACTTCATCTCCATGTTGTCTTTGTGTCAAGGAAGAGTATACCATCCTTAAGGAGCTCTACTGCTTCAGAGGACCAGCTCCAGATGCCAATCAGGTCAGACTTTTTGTTTTACATATGGTTTAGTCAGTCCACCTCCATCAACCACCTCCTTATGCCTTACAGAAAAGGAATATACTGCTAGCACAGGTCACCAGTGTGGTTGAATATACAGTCATGTTCAAAAGTTATGTCATAGCTGTCTTGATATTAGACAAATACAACCTCAGATGAACAAGAACATATAACCTTTTTCACTGTACAATTATTTATTTAACAAAAGAAATACAAATAACCCAAAAGAGGCCTCACTGGACATGTTAAATGTTAAAGTCCATGACAGCACCATTAGAAGAAGACTGAACAAGTACAGTTTGTTTGGAACTGTTTCCAGGAAAAAATCTCTTCTGTCTGAAAAGAACATGAAAGTATGATTGAGGTTCATAAAACTACATCTGAACAAACCAGAAGACTTCTAGAACAGTGTTCTATGGACAGATGAGACTAAAGTGGAGCTGTTTGGCCGTAATGACCAGC
The DNA here is from genome assembly GCA_034779795.1 of Ctenopoma multispine. Classification (NCBI taxonomy): domain Eukaryota; kingdom Metazoa; phylum Chordata; class Actinopteri; order Anabantiformes; family Anabantidae; genus Ctenopoma; species Ctenopoma multispine. The sequence goes on along the minus strand of JAUYWH010000009.1, from coordinate 954,580 downwards.
ACCAAACACCTCATACCCACCATCAAGCACAGTGATGGAGGGCTGATGATGTGTTCTGCAGCTACAGGACCTGTCACCTTACAGTCAGTGAGTCGAACATTTGCCTCTAGAATGAGTATTCTAGAGGCAAATGGGGACCATCTATCTGACAGCTCAGCTAAAGCTTGGTGAAAACTGAGTCATGCAACAGGACAATGATCCAAAGTACTCCAGTAAATCTACATCAGAATGACTGAAAAATAAAATAATTAAGTTTTTGGAATGGACTAGTCAAAGCAATGTTGTAAATGTCTATGAAGATTCTCAGTCATCCACGTCATGGTTTTCCAAAGACGTTTTTCAGTGGCAACTGGACTTGTTTTAGTTCCTTGAAGATGTTTCACCCTCCATTCCAGAGGACCTTTTCAATTCTGACTGACCAGTTGGAGCAGCAGGTTTATAAACCTGTGGAGTCCTCTAGTTGTTAGTACTTGATGGTCACCTGTGGGGTGTTGTTGTTCCCTCTGACTTTCATGTACGTCACTGTGACCACCTGAGCCAGAGTATGAATGACTGTGAAACCGCCTGGGTTCAGTTGAAAGAACTCATAATCTCGTGATAGATTATGCCTAATGCCTAAGGCCACCTCCTCTTTGGTGTAAAGGAGAATTGACCAACATTCTCCCACAATGATGTGAGATGGAATGAGGTACAAGAGAAAAAGTGTAGCCATCAGTATGTAGGAAAAGCAATAGGACGAGCCGTATGGCCATTGAGAGAAGGTGCAGCGACCTTTCTTGACATGTGATTCCTTTCACAAAATCCTGCATTAAACAGATGGATTAGTGCTTCTGACTTGGATCAAACATTATGTTGCTAGTTTAAGGTGCCATGTTGTTCTAACGCTGTATAAAAAGTATATACACAGGACTGATGCAGTGATAAATCCAGATGTTTGCTCCTGGAATGACAGCTGTCAAAATCACCCACCGTGCTCAATTAAAACAACTTTGAGTGTCAGAAATGAACACAGTGAGTAAACAGTTGTGTCAGAGATATTGATATTGTTTTAACTAATATTGATATTTAGCAAGCAAACACAACTCTACAGGGCTGCTGTGAGTTTTGGGTTTTGTTTTTCTGCTATTCACACACTGACATTCACACTGATAAATCTTCTGTCTTGGTGTCAGCTTAAAGTGTGCACTGAAAGATGTACAATTACTTGTTATTGCATTAGACTTTAAAAGGAGGCTTAGACGGTCGGAAGTAATACCAAAAAAATCTTTGAATGAGAAGCTCAGAACAGGTTGCAAGGAGACATCTGGATCAGAAAATGTTCAGAAATGGCAACATTAGTGCGAGCAACATCTTTGTGCAATACAATGTGTGTTAGGGGAGACTCACAAGGAGGCGTTATGGTTTTCTTTGGACATGTGGGAGGTGGAATTGTACTAATGTAGTGCTATAGAAGTACATAGTAATAGGACCTGACGGTTAGTGAGGATCTAGCCACCCAGGTCACCCCACTGGTTGCACCCTGAGGGAAGATGACCTGTAGAAGTCTATGTTGCTAAAACCAAATGTTGAATGAGAAAGTGAGAGTCTCAAGAAGCTGATGCAGTGATAAAGATAATGCTAAACCCCCCAGCAAAGAAGAGGTGAAAAAATTACAGAATTGTACAAGACTGGCACAATTCATGCAAAGAGATTCAAATCTGTCCTCAAAAATAAAAGTGAAAGTATAAACATTGATGTCATTATATTAAATGTAATTAACATTTTATGGATACTGACCATGGAGCTGCTCAGTTTTGATGTATATGTTATATACAATACACTCAGTGTTGCACATGAACAGTAAACAGCAAATGTTTCAGAAAAGTCTGTAAATATTTTACTGTTAGGGTGAAAGTATGAGGTTAGTGAGTTAGAGAAACTCATCGACTGGGGTTTTAAATCATTCTATTGTGTCTGAATCTAAGTGAAAAAGAATCCCAAAGGCTCACATCTAACCCTCACAGAACCATTAGATCTTTATTTTTACCTCGACAGTCTGTTAGTCTCATTGACTAGTAACTGTGGTAGCTGTACTACGGTGACAGTACTGAAGAAGAATGTGTCTTTCGGTCTGTTTTGAGTTGATAATTAATTGTAGGTGTCTGTGTGTCCAGGAGGAGCTTGATGAGTGTGTGGATCGACGTATACATCAGTTGGAGGACCTGGAGGCAGCATTTGCTGATCTTGTAGAGGATGATGGAGAAGAGACAGTTGCACGCTGGGCCAGCAACCCTGGGTAATGTCTCAATGGATTTATTTTACTGGTACATTATACTAGACATATCCAGTTTCATCTTACAGGACTGTGTGGTGATGTAAAGAAGAAGAAGAATTATAATAACCTATAAAAAAAGTTTAGCAGTAATAAAATGCCTGACTATTCGTGGCTTTAAAATCACTGGTTGCACACTCTACTCACCTGTTAATTTCTGCAAGGCACCACATAATAAAAGATACATCAGTGGTACCAGACTTTTTTTTGGGACATACGTTTGAATATCATCTGCATTACAGTGAATATCAGTGATACGACTGAACATGATTTTTCCCTGGGGTAGTACGTACAGTATACAGTAAATGTATAGCCCCAGAATAGTCCCTGGGGGACCCCATAAAAGAAAGGAGCATGTGAGGAGACAGCACGTTCAAAAATAACAGAAGGACCTGTTTGCAAATAAGACATAAACTAATGCTGAGCTGAGGTCGAGGAGAATAAGAACAGAGTACATTCCAGCATCAGCTGCAAGCAATAAGTCATTTCTAACCTTGAGCAGAGCAGTGTCGATGCTGGTCAGAGAGAGCAGGCAACAATGACATTTTTCAAAGATTTGATTACTGTTCATAAAATGTATCAACTCTGAAAAGAAGTTTTTCCAAAATATATTGAAAAACATGGCATTTTAGAGATGGTCTGTTGTTTAAGACAGAGAGAGTTGTAGTGAGGGTTTCTTTAAAAGGGGGTCAACAGGGGTGTGTTGAAAATCAAGCAAAATGCCAGAGGACAGAGAGGGCAGTCAATAATGGCTAAAATCTGTATTTCAACTCTTCTGAAATATTACTGTATACCAGAGGGGAATGGCTTCTGAATGGCAGGTGGATGATTTTGAATTTAAAACAAAAGTATTGTAACCATGTTAGCCAAAAAAGTTTAAACTCCATCACTCCACGGCACAGTGAGGCAAGCTGATGGAATGAGCCACACAACTTTATCAGAGCACACATTTTGACAGACTTGTAATAACAGGGGACGAACAGATGTTTCCCCAAAAGAACAACACGTGCAATCTAGCACATTTTAGATATATGAACGTATAGATAGAAAACTGTAATGATTACTAAGTGTCTTACATTATTTTCTGTTCTCTGCAGAGTAAAGTACTGAGGGAGGAAGTCTAGTACAATGATGTTATCATGAAGGTTATCAATCTCTGATATCCACAGACAAAACTAGCAAAAGTTATAGAAATCATATGCAGGTGCATGTGTACACATGCAGGTCATACAGGCCATTACTGTAGAAATCAACCACTGTGATTTCAGCTTTTATAAAAAGTGCTGCAGAGCGTTGTGAGATGTTAGTTAAACACGTCATTGTGGGGATTTTTGAAGGGATTATTTACAGCTGAGAATTGACTCAGAATGTGAGACACACTGTATTAGTAATACAAACTAATATTTGTGTCATTCTCAAAACTTTTGGCCACGACAGTGGCAAAGAAAAAGTGAATTATTAGCCTGGAGTCCACTGTTGGTTTTTGAATGTGGTCAGCGCATATTTGATGACTGTTGTGTACATGTGTTTTCAGCATGGCTTCGTTAGTCCAACTGGTTTCCAGTCTGAAGTCAAGAAATCCCTGCCCTGACTATGAAATGGTAAGAAACATGTTGTGCAGCTGTGTGTGCAGTGTTCTGTGTGCGACTAACACAATAACTAGTAGTTAATAATAGCTGTAGTATCTGTGATTGTCAGTCCAGACTTAAATATCTGACGAGTTTGAGGACTTTGGTGACTGACGTTTGTATGCTCCAATTTGTGATTCATAGTAAAATATCTCTTAAACTATTAGATGGCAGATATTCCAGGTCTCTTGAGGATGTATTCTAAGAACCACTATGATCTCAAACTTTTAATTTGAACTCACATCATTGCCATCATCCTCAGCTGTAATTTGTATTTAGTAGTAATAAGCACGTGCCAGCATGATAACGGGCTAAGGTGGTGACTTTGGTGGGCGTGTGTTGAAAATCAGTATATTTCAGTACATATTAGCTTCAAAAGAACCTGAACTATTCCTTTAATGTCAATGACAGATTCCAAGTTATTTAGTAAAAGAAAGATAATGCAGTGCACATTATACTTTTATTACATTTTAACTAAAAATATAATAAAGGAATCTTTCTCTATCCTGTCACATTTTCTCTTCACTCTGCCTCTTGCATTTTTCATTGCTGATTTCTTTTTGTCACTCCTCATTTTATCTCCCCCCTCTGCTGCTTCATCCTTCTTTCTCCTCCTCCTCCTCCTCCTCCTCCACGCGCCCATCTGTGCTGTCTCAGGTCCATCAGGCGGGGTTAACCTGCGACTCTGTTGAGCTGCCTCACCACATCAGCACTGACGAGGAGATCGACAGACTCGTCTCAGCCGTACGCCTGTTTCTGGTGCCTCTGCCCAAACCCACGCTGGTCACTATGTCCAGGTAACTACACAGAGTGAAGCATTGACAGATGTTTGAGATGAATTTGAATACAGAATTCTGTGTATTTTGTGAAAAGTGTCGCAGCACACAAACAGAGGTTAATTTGGGTTTTTCAGGTCCAGCCTGGATGAATACTGCCCAGTGGAGCAGGTGGACTCAGTCCAGAGCAGAGTACTGAAGGTCCTGGAGGACCTGCATGGTCCACTAGACTTACACAAAGACTATGAAAACACTGGCACAGAGACTCTGAGCTGCCAACCACATGCTTCTTAACAAACACACATCACATTTGGATGTAGCATTTAATAAAGACAAGCACATGAAATATGATCCATCAGATTCCGATGCACTGAACCTTCACGGACGTTGATGTCTTACTTCCAACGCTGGAAAATGTTTTGTGGCACCTACATAAAGTGTAGAATGTTGTGTAATGTGATATTCTTTTTTTCTAGTTAATAAATCTCATGTGCAGTCCAAAACCAACAATGACAGCATCTCAGCTGAGGCCTTCACTTTATACCTCACAGTGAGACATTTTTCCAAATTAAAGAAAAACAGAATAACCAGCCCTTTTACTGTGCCACTGATACACTACACAACTGTGTATCACCTTTGTAACTATATTCTTCACACTGCATGTCAGTACAAAAGGCAAGACATAAAGTCTAGTGAACTCTCTGCAGACCTCCACAGTAACATTTTGTCAAGAGGCCATAAGGGCCTAAAACCTTTTGTAAAGCTTTGAGCGTTCTTAGGAGCACAGTGGCCTCAGTAATTCAACTAAATTCAATTTTATTTAAATAAAATCACAGAATCCTCTCCAGACACTTCACCATAAGGTCAGAAAATAGAGTTATAAAGAGAGAAATTCAACAGTAGGCAGTCACTAGGTGACAGTGCAGAGGAAAAATATCCAGTAGAGCCAGGCTCAGGATGGGTGGTTCTGAAGCTGCCACCGGCTGCAGTGAGTGGGAAGAGAAGAGAGAAATGGAGAGCGGACAATAACAGCAACAGACATCATTGTGAAGTGGAAGAAGTTTAGAACCTCAGCACTCTTCCTAGACTTGATCAAGGTCTGGAGCAAAAGTTCGGACTAGAAGGAGTTCACCGACACGTCCCATCCAAACATGTGGAGCGGAGAGGATCTGTCTGGGAGAAGCTGGGGCAGTTGTGGTTCAGGTGGTAAAAGCAGGTCATCTAGTAATCAGAGGGTTGTCTGTTCAATCCACAGCTTAATCCACAGAGACACCAAACCCCAAAGTTGTTCCAGTACCTGAAATGGCAGCTACACCATTACTTGTGCAGACTTAATACTTGTGTAAATGGCAGATTTCAGTTTTTTCATGAATTAGTAAAAATGTTATAAAGTTAAGAATTCAGAAAATATTGAGGTTTTTTTATCTTTTCATGAAATTATCCATAGCTGTGTTTTTGATGTGGGTTTTTCTGGTTCGACCTTGGTACCTTGGAGTGGAAACTGAATCAGTGCAGCTACACTGATAATCCTCACGTTCATCCTGCTACACGTCTGCTCCCAAACTGACGCATTCCCTATCCTGTGCTTTCATTTTACAAGTGATTTACTGTACATCCAAGACTTTAGCTTGTATTTTCACATGCTTCTCAGCGCTTCTTTAACGTTCTCTAAACTGACAACAGATGGGTGAAACGCCTCAGGCTGCGTTACATGTAAAACAGCCTTCATCCGTGTTGTGTGGAGCTCCACTATACGAAACTAAGCATTTTCCCTTTTTCCTACAAAATAAAAGACATCCAAAATAAATGTTGGATTTGTAAGTGTAAATAATTAAATGATATGCTCAGTTCACTTGTTTTGATGGGACTAATACAACTGCTCAATGTCAATTTGAGGGCTGTTTGCAAACTTGTGATAAGAGTTTGTTTTTCATAATTGTATAAGCTGAACAGGGGAGGCCTCTGAATGGACTCGTGGGGAACCACGAGTCCATGCATTTTTAACTACTCAATAGTTTTTACAGCTGAACCCACATCAGCTCTTTCTCACACCATATGTCGGTTTCTGAGTGAAAACAGGCTCTATGGAAGAGTTTGTCTGAAATGTTTACTGATAGACAACAGTGCTTCTGGGAGAAAGTGCTTTGGACATATTGAACAAAATGAGAGTTGCTTCTTTAATCATATCAGCTCTATGGTCACAGAAGATAACGTGATTTTAGTTTTAAAGAAGAGGACACCTGCGAAGCACAGAGGAGGCCCGGTTTTGTTATAAGCTTATCTCAGGTTGAACTGTTTCAGTGTTCTAGCTTCTGTCAGTGTGCTTTTGTTTTAATGGACTTGCATCAAGCCAGTTTCCAGCAGAGGAACGCAGCAGTTTTTAGGTAAAAGGTTCTGATGAAGCCCCTGTACCACACCACATGTTTGAGCATCAGTAACTCAGTGGTTGTTCATACTAGATACTAGATATGTCAAAACTTCATACACAAATAAAACCCACTTGGACATCTTCTACACAATCCCTGTTCAATTGTCAGAATTACATTCAATATACAACAATGTTGGACCAACACGCACAGATGTAACTGAGCCTACAGAATAATTATAACAGTCTAATGCACGTTTAAGTTTACTGATTGAAAATGTCTCCGTTTTATAGTCGACCAACTCTGAACTAGCAGCATAAACATAAGCACGTGAATTTGTACTTTAATGTAGAACCACGTACACTTCAAACTAAAGGGATTTCAGAGCACATGTGGAACACACAGTCCTGCCCGCTGCAGCCTGAAGCATTTTCCTGCAGAGGGCGGTGTTAGCCCTCAAATGCGTCTGAAACCTGCGTAAAACCCTCAAACCTCATTCGACAGTAAATACAAACTTTTTTCCTGCGTGTGGGGGCAGTTATCAATGTCTACAGTATTAATAACGTATAAAACACACGGTGGACTTTACGAACGTTTATCCCAATTATAGGGGCGTTTACATAGAGCACGTGAATGCCGCATGTGGTCACCGTGCGTGTTTGTTTCCCTCTCCAGCCTGACGGTCCCTGAAGGCAGCAGCAGCAGAGAAACACAACAACACATTAACACGGCGGATAAAACAACGAAGCAGCTTTAACTCGCTAAAATGAAGGAAAACAGTTGCCCCAGAATCCTCGTAATAATCCTGTGTACGCTGGTTTTTATTGCCGTGTTAGTTATTAACGCTTTGGCCGGAGCAGGCAAAGGTGAGTTAAAGTAAAATAGTTATTCTGGTTTTCATAATTAAGAGTTAGACACACGTAACTGGAGTTAACTTTATTATCGTGTCTTAAAAACTCTGTTCTTAACACTGTTGTTTGGACACAGCTCCCAGTATTTGTTTTCTTCTTGTGTAAATGCGTTTTCACTGGTTACGAAACCGTTTTTACCGGGAGCGACACTCGGTTACGGTGCTGTTGTTCCCGCTGTTAGCTAACAGCGACGACTCCTCTCCACGTATCTGCGGCAGTTAGCATGACTAGCAAAAAAAAAAGGAAAGTTAATGTATCTGGAAAAGTTGACTCACCCAAATTATATAAAAGTTACTATTCTTTTGTAAGTGTTTGTGAAGTCTAAATTCAGTATAAGGAAATTTTGGAATTTGTCTTTTAGTGTTCTCACTAATAAAATGACAAGAACATAAAGAAAACGTTAAACGTTATCTGTAGAAACCGCTATGAAGGTGTGTATTAAAATGACTGAATTTACAGTCCGAATAAAGTAGAAGAACATTTTTATGAGTGTTTTCAGTTTGAGAGGAAAGGTGTTTTTTTTAAATAGGAGATTGTTCCTCAGATCAGGGTGTGGCAGACAAACCCACTTCTTGGCTCTGGACTGGATGGAGATCTTGGACTCCTCTGTGTCTTAAGTGCTTTTCTTTCTTTTTCTTTTGTAAAAAAGGATTATTTATCTTTGGATTTATAACCAGTATTGACCTTTTTAATCACACATCTTACCCTTTGTGCATGCATCAAAGTAGTGTCAGACTACAGTACATCTGCACACTTCTTAAATAGGTGCACTTTATTTATTATTTTACTTCATGTTGTAAAACTTCTCTGAGACTTAAATTACTGACTGTTCAAGGAAAGAAGAGATACATTTATTCAGAGCTTTGAAAAGCTGAGGTTAAGAAAGTGAAGAAGTTAGGAGGATGAACAGCTGTATTTTGTGTGAGGAGCCTTTTTCTTCCTTCCTCATGTATAAATAAAAAAATAAATCCAGTGAGTCACTGAGTGAGTCACTGGCTGAGCCCAGCCCCCACCACACTAAACTGTTTAACACTTTATGCTTAAGTTTTACTTTGATACTTTAAATATCTACTACATGCTGTATTTCTGATTTGATCCATACTGGTGATTTTTCCAGCGTGCAGTGCTGTGAAAAAGTATTTGCTCCCTTCCTGATTCTTTCTCTCTTTTCTTGTATATTTGTCACATGTACGTGATATTAATATTACACAAAGATAACGTAAGGAAATACAAAATAAAGTTTCATTTTTAAGAGAAAAAAGCTGTCAAAACCGGCCTGGTTCTATGTCAGAAAGTAATTAACTCCTGAACTTAATAACTTTATCTTTATAATATTATATCTTTATAACTTTATAATCAGTCATTTGTTATAACTGACAATCACATCACTGTGCAGGAGTTTTGTACCACTCCTCTTTGCAGAATTGTTTTATTTCAGCCACATTGGAGGGTTTCCGAGCATGAACAGCCTTTTTAAAGTCATGACAGTCCTTGTATTTCTTTGTTTTGACTGTGGCGTTCAGAGGTGGACTTCCTGGTTCGTTTCTATTTGGTCAACAGTGGTTTTCACCTTGGAACTCTCCCATGATGCCATTTCTCTTTCCTGTTGTTGAGTCATAAACACTGACCTTAACTGAGGCGAGTGAGGCCTGCAGTTCTTTACATGTTGTTCTGGGTTCTTTTAGAACCTCCTGGGTGATTCATTGTGCTTTTGGGGTAATTTTAGTAGGATGGTTCACCACTGTTGCAAGTTTTCTCCATTTGTGGATAATGACTCTGACTCTGGTTGAGTGGATCTCAAAGTCTTAGAAATGGCTTTGTAACCTTTTCCAGACTGATACCTGTCAGTTACTTATTATTTCATCTGTTCTTGAATTTCTTTAGATCACAGCATCACGTGTTGCTGTTTGACATCTTTTATTGTGCTTCACTTTGTCAGACAGCTGATTTTTAAGGGATTTCTTGATTCATCATGTCTGAAAGTAATTTCAGTTTAGGGTTTACTCCCTTCACGGCCAGTTATGGATTTCTACACTGCTTGTCGTCAGTTGATGCAGCTTTTTGAAAAAACTCTTGAAAACAAAAGGGATCAGCCAGATTGACACCTGGGTGTTTCACTAGCAGCCAGCATGTAAACACATGTTCACCTCAAGCTTTGGCCTCTGACTATGTGAAAGATGGGAACCTAACTTCACAAAAGTATACATGTAACACATGATAACCATATTATGAGCGCTTTAATCTGAAGCTCCCGGCTTAATCATAAAGACCTGACTCCAGGCTCTGTCATGTGTGTGACGACAGTTGTCAGTGAGGTAAACAGCACAAATATGGATGTGAATTGAATTGAGAATGTCCGTTAGTTCCTTATTTCTCTGGATCAGCCTGATCAAAGAGAACGAAAAGTAGCTTTCTACCATTCACTGACATCTCTTCTGTCGATGTGTCTTTGTCTCACTGTTGCCAACCTGTAACCAACTTAATGCCACCTCCACTGGCACATAATGTTCATCACATTTGTAAAACACCGTGGACAGGACAGATCAGACAGAAACCCAGTGCGTACCTGTCCTTTAAATCTTTTTTGATTAAAGATTCACAAATAGCATAGATACTGATTTTTAATACAAGTACTTAATAGTCATGCAGTATTTTTACCATAAACCTACAGCTTGTATAACAGCTTTGAAGACACTTTTCTTTTTTAGGACAAAGTGATTTAATAGCTCCAGCAGGAGGTTGTAGCAGACATCCAGAAATGAACATCACATGTTATACTCTTTATATACTCTTTCGTGTAAAATTGCAAACAGATCTCTATAAAATATATATATATAATATATATATATATATTTATTAAAATATAAATTTAAACTAAGTCATTGTCTTTTTCTTGGAACCCAGCATTTCTATTTCTGTTGATAATGTGCTGATCTCTTAATCTGTGCACACAAATGATTCTTTTTGTTTTCCCCTAATACCTGACGCTCTCTGTAACAGTGGTAAAATAATCCCGTTGACTCTCGACAAATTTTCTGTGTTCACAGAGGCGTCTTTAATCCAGCTTAAATACTTCTGTCCTCATAGTGTAACTTTTTAGCTGCAGGCAAAAAACTGTAATAATAATACAGTGTACAGTCATTTTAGACAACAGTGTGTCAGCAACAGCGTGTGTTTGGCTCCTTCCTATTTCTTCATGCCAGTGATCCCGTGCTCAAAGCCAGCTCCAGGAAGAAATGGTTTTCCCAGTTTGGTGTGGAAAAACTTGACTGGAGTTCTGACCTCAACCCCGCCCAACAACTTTGGGATGTTGTGGAACACAAGCAGCACACCAGGCCGTGTTACCAGTGCTGGACCTCACTAAAGCTGTGTGTTGTTTTTCCAGGACTCTTCTATTCCTCTACTGGTAATGTGTCAGCACGCTATGAGACCGACATCACTCCGGCTGGCTGGACCTTCTCTATCTGGGGTGTTATCTATACCTGGCTCACTCTGATGGTCTTATACATCACCTCATATGTATTCAGAGGGTAAAGAGTCACACTAAACAGCTGATGTGGTATTGCTCCTGACTCTGAAACTGATATTTATCTTTCTGTTAATAGATCCTGGGCTCAGAGTCTGCTGCCCTACACCTTCTATTTTTGCTGGCTGTCCAACCTGGTGCTGAACATGGCGTGGCTCCTGCTGTGGGACAGAGAGTATGTTTCCTGCACATATGTTTATTTTGCACTGAAAAGTGAGACAAACAGAAACCCTGCAAACAAAAAATGTTTGAAATAAGTGTTTTGAAATGTTGATGCATTTCTCCAGAAGTGTAGAGATGAAGAAGCTCTTTAGTGATACATACTGTATCTACAGCCTTTGCCTGTGCTACCAAGATATTTAAAATTGCCCTCCTCAAAATAATCAGTAGCCATTAGAAGTGGTGGTAAATATGTGGATTGTACTGTTGTTCCCCACTGTGAAACATGGAGCAGGCTTCTATCAGAGAGACTCCCTCAGGCTCAGCTCCTGACTCCCCGAACATGTCAATGACCCATAACCCATGAAGGAGAAGAAAACGCTGGAGAGCTGTGAAGCTGCTGCCGTGAGGCACGATGTCAACGCCATCTGAACGTCTGTGGAAAGAGACGACGCTCGTCCATCAAACATGAGAGAAGTGGAGCAGTTTGATCGAGAGTCTCAGCAAAAGCTACAGAGAGAACTTCAGTGGAGAATGCCTCGAAAAGCGTGTGCTACACAATCTGCACTTGTTTTCATTTGTTGTATTATTCAGTTATGTTGCGTCACCACGTCTGCTCTGTCCAAAGAGAACGATGGCTGCTAATGAATGAACTTGGGGAAGCTCTGGGTTTGAATTGTTCCCTTCTAATAAATCAGATGACCTGGAGATTGTCTGTGTGCTGCAGGTTGATGCTGGCGGCGCTGGTTGTATTGATCCTGATGGCCATGTCCAGCTACAGTGCTTTGTTCTGCTGCTGCTTTGCCACAGATTACTATGGACTTTGGTTGCAGACATACCATCGCAAAGACCTGGCCTGTCTCAGAATACTGGTAGGACTCACATCGACGTTACAAACTACATGTTCACTTTTTATTCTGGATCAATTGGATAAAGAAACTCCACTCTGTCCCTTGTGAATAATAATCTTTGTGTTACTTCATTCAGGTCCAGAATGGTTTGGCTGTCTACTCCACATGGATCTCCATCGCCTCTCTGATCAACTTCGCACTGGTTCTCCACCTGTGGGGTGTGGACAGGAGCACAGCAGCAACTGCGTCTCTGTGCATCCTGTTTGCAGAGGTTGTGTTATGGTAAGCTCTGAGCGGACATGGCTAAATGATGGAGGAAAGCTCCACGCGATGCTAAAAGATCGATTTTAGTTTACTTTAGACAATGAATCTTTGCATTGCAAACTGAGATTGTTAGCTACAGTAGCTGGTGGTTTAATGTCCAGTTATCATTGTGAGATGATCTGTGTGTGTGTGTGTGTGTGTGTGTGTGTGTGTGTGTGTGTGTGTGTGTGTGTGTGTGTGTGTGTGTGTG
>JAUYWH010000009.1:921056-941438 GCA_034779795.1 Ctenopoma multispine | reverse complement strand
GTGTGTGTGTGTGTGTGTGTGTGTGTGTGTGTGTGTGTGTGTGTGTGTGTGTGTGTGTGTGTGTGTGTGTGTAGGTTCATTCTTGAGAACTGGGTGCTGGACCGTTGGGTGCGTAACATCCTGACCATCTACCCCGTGGTGATTGTGGCTCTGGTCGGAAACGTCTTCAGACATTTCAACCCAGCTGATCCCACTCCAAACACTGTGTTCACAGGTGAGTGGAACTTAAATATCAACACTGTTCAGGGCGGAGTAAGTCTTTTTGTTCAGCTGCATACTCGCCCCTCATCTTTTTAATGAGCAGTGCTCAGAGTTCTGACTAAAGGCTTAAATTTCTGTCTGGTCCTACCAGAAAACCTCTAGCTAAAATCTTTATCATTGTGCATCTGGAAACACTCAGAGCTTTAGAAATGCTTTTAAACAGTTGGCTTGCTCTGTGCCTCACCACAAAATGTCATCATGGAGAACTGCAGAGTTTCTTGGACTGTGTGATTTTTGTCCTGGTATGTACTGCATGTTCAATTTAATTCAACTTTATTTATGCAGCGCCAAATCACAACATAAGTCTTCTCAAGGCACTTAACATTGTAAGGTTTAAGACCAGAATATACTGAATAAGAAAATATATACAGAATATAGTAGAAAGTTTGAGCCCTTAACACAATGTAAATAGAAAATAGCAATTGTATCTATTAAAAATGAAGTCTTCACTGTTTGCAACAGCCGTCAGCCTTCCACTGAAAGGTGTCTGTGTAATTTATGAATACACAAATCAAAGATGTATTGCACCTAAAATGATTCACTTTTTAAGTGTGAGGTTTTCATAAGTTCTTTGTTCTTTGTCTTGTGTTCTGTCAGTTGTGCTGCTGGTGTTAGCGTGTGTCCTGCTGGTATCCCGAGTCTGCACGGTGATCTGGAGGAACATGTGGCGACCACTCCACTCCCCAGGTTCAGCACGGCTCATGATATCCCCCCTTGATGGCAGCAAGTTCAAGATGTTCGCTTAAGCTGTGGGAGCACACACACACACACACACACACACTTGTCCCTGTGCAGGTCCTCAGCTCTCAGCCCTGACACATTTTAATTCTGTATTCATGCAACCACTGCAGTACTGATGGGAAAGTGAGATGTTCCTTCTGAAAACTGTTAAAGCCATTGGAAATACTAAAAACTAATTGTTTACCACTACTTGCAATAATACTGTCTATATGTAAAGTACTTTTTATACAAGCATAAGCACGTGACTTGATTCTAACTTTTGTATTGCTGTTGTAGTTTCTGTTTTGGATTGATAATTTCTTTATTTGTGTATTATTACAGTGGCAATAGACTATAAAGTGTCAATATATGTTGATAATCTGATTTGAACAAGTAATCATGTCTTCTAAAAACTCCTGCAGCTTTGAATTCATCCTGATCTGCCAATTAAAGCTTTTTGTTTCACATATGTTGCAGTGTGGTTTCCTCGTGAAATCAAATGTGGAAAAAAAAACAACCACTACGTTCATGATGCCTCTTAACCATGAAAACAGAGAGTTGCTGTTTATCCCGTGTAAAATAAGGCCTCTTCTTCATAGTACCGTGCTGCTCCTCAAGTCTTATACAACTTTTATGGGATCTTAGAGAAGCTGCAGTAGTGGTCCCACCCCCGTAACTGACCCGTCACACTGTGATTATCCACACAAAACCTCAACCAGCTGCAGGATTCACATGAATGTTAAATGAATGGAGAATGTTAGGAGGAGTTGGTTCATGACGGTAAAAACAATTTAGCCTTGATACACCAACATTAACACCTCAAGCAAATGTAAAAATCCCCACTTACCGAGTCGGTCAAGGGTCATTGTTTCAGAGACACTGCACAAAGACAGGAGATGATTCCCCAGTATTCTTGTATGTGAGAATCCACCATGAGTCTGACTGACAACCATAATGTTGACATCCTCTTCAGATTTGGAAATATGTTTGCCAGTTCTTCCCAAAGAATTTCCTGTAGTTGATATTTGGCTATGGATAGAGCCACTGTTGCATCCTGAGGGCATTGTAGAGAGTGGAGACTGGTGTTGGGCGTGTCTGTTGACTCACTCACATGGAACAACATGGGGAAACTGTAAAATAAATGCAGGTGACCTGCTGTTGGTGAGAGCTGCCCCAGCTCATCTCAGTGAGCCTTCACCTGAAACCTAAGTTTTTCATCTCATCTGCTGAATCACATGCTAATACTTATGGTCGAAAGTTGGGACAGAGGCTCTGTCTTTGTGAGCAAAAGGGGGTTGTGGTTCACCACTTTGTTCCATATTTCATGATAGAACTGTCTGTCATTTCAAAAACCATATTTGTCAGTGTTAAGATTGCTAAGAATGTAGGTCTTTCACCATCTACAGCTCGTCATATTGAGAACAGATTCAGGTTCTCCGGGGAAATCTCTGCCTAAAGAGGCCAGAAACCACTGTCAAACCTTTGTCCTCTTGAGCCATCACACAAGGTTGCACGAGAAGCCGTCGTGCTATTGTGTGGAATAGAGCTACACAGGCTTGGGATTCTTCTGGTAAACTATTGTCATCTAACACAGTTCGCCCCCAGGTCCAGAACCTGAAACTCTGTTACACCAAACATCAACTCTGTGCAGAAACGCTGCTGAGTTCTCTGGACTTGAGCTCATGTCAGAGGGAATGTGGGAGTATCCTTGGGTCCACAGCACTCATATCTCCTTCATACACCAGTGAGTAAAAACTAGTAGAGTGTGTCCTGCAGCTTGTGAGTTGTTTTGTTTAAGTATCAGGACAAAACACTGCAGCTGTGTTGCTTTGAGAGGATGAAAATAGTGGTTAGGATCACTACACAGGAAAGAAAGCTTCAGCAGGAGGAAGATGATAGAGAGCTGGTGAGGAAACTATAATTAACTCTCTTATTTCCAGTCTGCTGTTGGTTTTATTATACAATGTCAGCACAGTGATAATGATCATGTCTCCAATAAATGTCACTTTTGTCACAGATCAGATTAAATCCATCATGCAAAGGTGAGTTTGTTTTCTAAAGTGGTGCATTGTGGTGATGAGCACTGCGTTTGCAGAATTTGAATGAACTGATTGAATGAATATGAAGCCCGTGAAAATGTATGGCAGCCAGCAGAGCAGTTTCAGATCTGTTACATTTACTTTGTGGCACCACCCAGACATTATGGGCCCCAGATAAAATCACATTGCAGGCTGTTGAATACTTTGATTACTTTGTGTTTAACTTCCATTCACAGATGTGCTTATTTCCAACTCGTGCTGTCACAGTCATTGTCCACTGAAGCAGTGGGACTTCATTTGTTGGCTTTGTTTTTGTGTCATCTAGTGGTCAGAATTTCCTAATGCGGGTTTAATAATATTTATGTTGTCTGATTCATGGTCATCTGCTTTATTATTAATATTACAGTTCAACATGACGTCTTAGGTCAGAAAGACATAATAGATCATTTATGATGTGACATCTGGTGGAACCATGTTCCTCATGTTTCTCAGCATTTCCTACATGCAAACTCAGAAAATAGTGGAAAAGCTACTTACAATATTAACTGTACAAAATGAGCAAGTATCAGTTTAAGGGACTATACAAAATGAATAAGAGTGGGGAGTTAGATTTTTCTCAGTGGACCCTCTCCTTAACTTACAAAACTTCTCCTTTAGCTGTCAAAATAATCCTGCTCCTAGTGAGCAGCTGTGTTAGTACAATGTATTTGTAATGGAACCTGATGGTGCATAAAGAACTTTAAATAGGGTATTTTTTCATACATATCAGAGTTTGGACTCATGCAGCTGCTTTGGAGTTCATGTCTTCAACAAACTGCTGCGTTCAGGAAAAGACGGAAGCTGCATTTAATGTGTGCAACAGTCCACAGTACTGTCAGCCTGTAGTGAGTGCACTGAAATGTGACTGTACAGCTGGATCTGTGCATCATTCTACTGTCACCTACTCCAATCATACAGTAACTGATTGTAGAACCTTCTGCATAAGCCGGTGTGGTCACCCTGTTAAAATCTCTTATGGGGGATTATTCCCATTTTGTATTTTTCCACAGTTTTATGCTACAATGAAAATATTTTTGTTTTATAACTCCATCACGACAATATCAACAATTAAGACATAAGTCTAGCACTGTGCACCCCAGTCCAGTAGGTGGCGGTAACACCTCTGTGCTTGTGGTGCAACAAGCAACAAATCACCCGACGAAGAGTGAAAGAAAAGGAAGTAAGGAAGCGGTAGGAGTAGATACAAACTGGACAGCTGGAAATAGCTGCTGTCCTTAAAGCCGGTTTTCTCTAAACAGCCTTTGCTACTGTATCCAAAATGTCCAAAAATACCGCGTCCGACCGGTTCAGGAAGGTAGACGTAGATGAATACGACGAGAACAAGTTTGTGGACGAGGAAGACGGAGGAGAGAACCAAGGTGGTCCGGACGAAGCAGAAGTGGACGCTCTGCTCAGACAATATCCTTCAGCTTTACCCTCTGTTACTTCAATTATTCTGTGTTTCTACGCTCATTAACTATAGTGAAAGCAACACCGGCTCATCGTTACATGTCATCGCTGTTCTTATGTAACTAACGGTAACGTTAGCTAACTAGTTAGCTGAAGGCTGCAAGAAGGCCGAAATAACAATTTAACTTTGAACAGTATTTAAAATGTTTCCACATCCGGTTGCTCACACTGTGTTTTAATGAAATACGTGATATGCCACCTGTGTTAGACATGTTCTGTGTAGTTTGCAGCACATTTCCTGTGATTAGCTGTCAGATGGTCGCTTCCGGGTGTCAGTGGAGGAGGGTGTGGTCGTGTGAGTAGTTCACTTGTCAGGTTAATACTCTTTATGTTTGTTTTTTTTAATCGTGCTTACTCTGAATTGGGGGATAAAAACTTGCTGGTGATGTTTGGTGGCACTGCGTTACACGCAGGAAACTGTAATGCAAATAAAGAGGAAGCCTGTAGTCCTTGACTGTTGTTTTGCACAGGGAACATGAATGGAGCTCTGCTTGCTGTGCTGAAGAACCCTCCAGTCAACACCAAGAACCAGAATGCCAAGGTATCAGTTTTGTAATATTTTTCTCCGTCTTATTGCTGTTCATCAATAAGCTTACATGAAAAATGTCTTTTTTCATGACAACAGCTTCACCAATGTTGAACTTGCTTCCAAGGGTCGTATTAAACTTTCCTCTGCATTTATGTCCTCCAGGTGACATCATCTGAAGCACTTATTCAGTTCAGATGATGTCATTCAGTGGAGGAAATGCAGAGGAACCAATCATATCCATTTAGTTTGCAAACTAGAACCATAGAGAGCAAGTTGAAAAAACGACAGCAGCAGACGTATGTTCTCCTGCAGCTTTAATAGCTGTGTGCGCGTTCAGAAAGGAAGTACAGAAAAAAACGAAGAGGAAGAAGGAGAGAAATGAGCTTTATTGTGTGTCAAGTACAATCAAAATGTACAGATTGACATTTATTACTTAAAGCATTTTAGCATGTGAATTATACCACACAGCAGTTAAATTAAATGCTGCATGAAGTAAGTGAAAGTTCTTACATGCAGACATTCTGCAACAAGCCCGTTAGATTTCACTGATTAATTGTGGACTGCATACAGATGGAAGCGAAGTAACAGCGCGGCTCCACCACCTTCTCTTTTATTTTCTATTACACCTTACTTTTCAGAGTAAGCTGTACTTTGTGTTGCAATAACTGGTGTGTCTGTGTGTGTGTGTAGGACCGAGCGGAGCAGCTGGTGGTCAAAGTGCTGAGCAGCTTTAAGAGCAGCGACATAGAGAAAGCCGTGGGCTCGCTGGACAAAGCAGGAGTGGACCTGCTGATGAAGTACATCTACAGAGGCTTTGAGAAACCGTCCGACAACAGCAGCGCTGTGCTGCTGCAGTGGCACGAAAAGGTGAAGCAGTCTGCAGCATCGTTATGTGCACAACATAATCCAGTGTTTGCTGATGATTGTGGTTTTTTTACTTGAGAACTAGAGGGAAGTCAGAGGGATTCACACACTTTGAAGTGCTGCTGTATTTTTTGGTTAAGTGTCTTTGAAGCTGTCTGACTGTGATTTTCACACCCTGTGTGTGTGTGTGTGTGTGTGTGTGTGTGTGTGTGTGTGTCCTCAGGCTCTGGCAGTGGGCGGAGTGGGCTCCATCGTCAGAGTCCTGACTGCCAGGAAGACTGTCTGATCAGCTGAGGCCCCACAGACACTAGACGATATTCTGGCCAAACTTAGTGTCACCAGAGCTGATAAGAGACAAGCTTCTTCTGTTCTTTCTATTTTTGGACATGATCCCTGTTTATTTTTGTACTGGAGCTGAGTGTCTTTCCTCTTTTGTTCTGCATTCACTGTTTTCAGTCACACCTCTCCTCTGGGATGTAGAAGCGCTGGCAGCCAGGCGTGGGGGGGGGGGTGCTGGCACCTCCGACTGCCTGTGTCTGCCAGCCACGCAGAGAGAAGAGACGCACGTTCACTCAGACACATTCTGTCCAAAGCAGCTCCTCGCTCCCTTCAAACTGCTTCACAGCTGCTCTGGTGCCTCCGCTGGCTCCCTCTAACACGCCTCCTCTACCTCCTTCCTCTTCTTCCTTCTCCCCTGCAGTCTCTCAGTCGTCCTGCTGAGGTACGGGAAAAGCTTCTTCTTGGATTGACTGCTGGTGACCTTTGCCCAGTGCATGCTGGGATTGGAGTAATTTTCCCTTCATTTGCTAACTTCTGAACATCTGCATTGACTTTTTTTCTACTTACACCAAATCCACATTGCTCATATTGTTTCTTTTTATATCTAAAATAAAAGAATATGCTAAACATAAGTACTGACTGATTCCATTTGTGTTTGTGCTTTTAAAAGTTGTAAATTTTGCTCAATTCATGGAATCTGACTTTTAGTATTTTAGTCAAGGCATAAACAACAGTACCGCACATTGCATGTTGAACACACAGATTTATTGTCCGAACAAAGATGCAGTATACAGACACACACACACAGGTACCAAATGAGGTGGGAGTGAAGCTGTTTTCGTTGTGAATTGAGAGGTTGATTTACACCTGTGACCCAGTCCCATCAGCAGTTTAGCTTTTGAAACGCTTTTCTAAAGCTAGGAAACAGAGAAAGTCATGGATGAGTCAATTACAGACATATTCAAATAAACTGAGTTGGCACATGTAGAACAAGAACTTAACAAAAAAGTTGATACTTTACTAACTTGAGATCCATGTCTTTGACTTCACAGTGATGAAAACCATGAAATAAGGCTGAAAGCTTCATTCATCTCATCACTTTTCAGTTATAGTTATGTATCTGCCCCCTGGTGGTGGACATTAGCTGCACCCACAGCAGAGCATGTGTACCATGTTTAAAGGATGAAGCAGGTTATCTTCCTTGTTTTTTTACTGTTTTCAACAGTCCCACACAGACTAAAACCAGAAATTAGGAGTGTAACTATTATGAAACTGGGACCAAAACTGCAAGGCACTCTTCCACGTTCTTGTGTGTTCAAACTTGAACCTGCTTTGCCTGTTCGTCGGTGTCATAGAGCTCTGTTGTCTGAAAATGATCAACACTGCACTAGGTGATGTTCCTTCAGTATAAAGAAAACTATGGGCAGCCCTATGTGTGTGAGAGCTGCTCCAGCTCAGCCTATTCATGTCTAAAAATGATTAAAACCAAATTACGATAACACGCCGCTGCACTGGGTGACGTCTCTTCCTCATTATGTTTAACCTGAGTTTTTGTAAGGAGCTCCTTTGTAACAATACAAAGTTTCAGTCCTAGTATATCATTCAAAGCAGAGGTGCGCAGTTGATTCTTACTTTCTACAGAGGCTGAAAGAAATGGTGCTCCATTTAAAAAAAATGATGTGTGACTTTGTCACCCAGTGGAGCAGGGAATTTCACTGCTATGTTTGAATTGTTTTTGGTCGCTGAGCAGAAGCAGCTCTCAACAACAGACACATTAACATAAGACGTTATGGTGAGTACAGGTGGTTCATTGTTGGTTTTAGTCTCTGTTTGGGATTTGCTTTCAAATGTTCGAAACCGTGAAAATGAGCAGCCTTCTTTGACTTGCGTCCTCTTTGCACCGCCGAGAAGTTTTAACACTCATTCAAGTATCTTCTTCAGCGTGATGATAATTGTTACGAGATCTCAAGTTTATCTTCCAGCCTGGTTTAGGTTAGGTCCACAATAATTCAGGTCAGATGAAAGGTGAAACTGTCCTGGAGGATAAATTTGAGATCTTTAACCAACTTACTGAAGAAGAAGAAGCAGCTCAGACAAGGAAGAAGAACCTCTGGCAGTACTGATCATCACATAAGGAGCTTCATACATGCAAACATTTCTCTTACACTACAAAACAAGCGGTAAAAAAAAGACATGGCCGCCCTCAGACATGAAGGTCAAACAGCATGTTTGAAACACTTGTACTGGTACAATGTACCAGAATGGCTGCAAAAAAAAAAAAACATCAAAAATTTGGGTACAAACAGATTTTGGCTTCACACTTACCCTCATGCTTTAATTGTCACAAGTTTTCTTGGTTTTCTACAGTATTCTAGCATAATATACAGACCCCTCCGTCAGCTACATGAAGAATGAAACAAACCGCATAAAACATTTGAGTACATTTAACCAAACTGTTGCCATGTGTCTGTCTTCACACTGAAACACAACAAAAACAAATTTAGCCTAATGTGTTGTATAGTCTGAGCTGTAGGTGAAAACTATTTAACAAATCATGGCGAAGAAAAAAAATCAACTGTGACACTGGTGAGCCACTGGTGGTTTAACAGTAAGGGTTTGTGGAAACAGCAGAGGAGATGAATACTGAGTGAATACTGTGATATCCTGAATGTCTATGGTGCTGCAAAAATCCCCTCCCACATCACACACACTCCATATTTCCATGTTACGAAAGACATTTATAAAAGGACGAGCCATAGAGAGCAGCCACAGGTATCAGAAGACAGTTTGTCTATACAGGCAACAGATCAAAACAACAGCTACAAGATTCCAACAGGGATTCCACGATCCAGGTTATCTAAATGAGTCTGAGAGTTCTTTAAAACCACAGCAGAGCAAACCCTGCTCCGCTGATGGCGACACAGCTGGAGTCTAATGTGTTCATACTGGTGGCATACTATAGCAGTCAAAGCATGCTCCCTGTTGTCTGTGCTTCAGTTTCACAGACAGCCCCTGGCAAACAGATGGCAGCAATTCAATCCTTCACCATTTTCTGGTTTTATTTGAATGATGACAAAAAAAAGACAGCACTTGCAACATTATTGGGAAAGAAAAAAGTCTGTTTATCTTTAGCTTCATCTCACTATTAGATGCAATTAGATTTTCTTGCACTGCCCACCGGTCTTCAATCACCTTTTAGCTTCTAGTCTTGAAACATACACTAACAGGTGCTTTCTGAAAGCCCCCTATACACTATATCACAGGAGGAATATCTATGGAAGCAAAGAAGGGTCATGATAATTAGAATTTTATAGGCATACTGCCCGGGCTAAGCTCGAGTCAAATGTGTAAGACGCCGCGCTTGAGTGAACAACTGGCTGTCAAACAGGATGAGATAAGAGTTTAGAACATGCATTTTCTGATACTCGCTCTAGGAAAACATTTGTAGTGTCAAACTCAGTTGTTTACATAAAAACTGTTTTGTGTGATTTGCAAAGTCTAATGACTAGATGTCCTAATGAAATACACTGACCCTTTAACTTCACAGTTAAAGGGTCAGTGTAGAATCTTCTTGTAAACACACAAAAGATGTATTTACACTCAGCATGAGTGTATCCTTGAGCTCTAATAAATGTGCTGAATGCAGTTAAGTCCTCATAAAACATTTGACAGGGCAGTTTTATGAGTTTATTTAAATCCAGAATAGTTTACAGCCGCATCTACTTGCTAGCAGTGTTCTTCCTTGGCACATTACAGCCACCTGAACAACAGTGGAAAATGTTGCAGGAATATGTATTTCAGCACCTGTGAGTGCATGAGATAAAAAAACATGTCTCAGTAACTGTGATAGTGCTTGGCAGGTCATGTTAAGCACTACCGAAGACTTAGTGTTCAATACTGAAATGTCTCAATGTATGCAGTTACAATTCCCCTCTGATAAATCTCCAGCATGTCGAGTTCTTAAAAATGTTTTATTTCATTCTCAGATCAAAAAATGAAATTTTATATTAGTGAAACTCAGTAAAATGTACTACTACACAAAGTTTTGAGTTGTAGATTTAGGGTACCAATAATCATTAACTATGCCTTAAATCTTTCTGATCTATTCCATTGTCAGCCACGTGATCTGAGACTGAAAACCACAGAGAGAAATTATAGAAGGAAAAAAAAGCTGAAAATCTTAAAATCATCAGATTTCTTTTTTTAAATATAGGAACTTAAACTTCAAACATTTAGGTAGGTTTCAAGGTTTGAATATTTCAATGCTATGGTATTGTACTTTTTACAGTTAGGTTGACAATAGAATTCAAATTATTTTGACCTTTGTTTGCTTCCATACATGACACATTCATTTTAAATGGGAGTCTACAGTTAGAAAGCACATGCGTCACATACAAAGTTGGTGTCAAACAGTGTATTCTGCTTCCTTTTATGCTGTTTTTTTATTAATTTAACTGTTAACTTATTGATTTGAGTTGTAACAGAAGTATGGTCCTATATTCCAGGTCCCATCAAAATACTGGCATAGCTGGTCATGATCTCTAGATTTGGGACCAGTGATTTGGATTGACAAACTTTCATTTGGAACAGACAAAAATGAAAATGTATAAAAGGGGCTTTTGCTGAAGACAAACATATAATGATACAGTTTCTTTACTTGGAAACAGCTCATTGTTCATTCAGATTGTGAATGGAACCTGGTTTTCTGAGTTGGAGGTTGCTGTACTGATCTGCTACCTTCTACTGAGGGAATGATAGAAAGAGACACAGAAAGATACAGAGAATATAAAACAAGTTTTTTTTCTTTTTACAAGAGTTCTTTTGGGGGTTTCACCACCCCCCCTCATCTCCTTCAGACACGCACAATCCTCTCCCCTTTCTGTGTGTGGAAGTGTAGCAAAGTCCATCTGTTTACTTCCTACTGGTGAGTGTGTATGTGTTTGTGTTTGTAATCTTGTGTGCGTTTTGAACATGTGTCTACTTGTGTTCTTTAGTAGGGGCAAAGTAGAGCTCCATCGGTTTGTTCACCTTCCAGTACTTTTCACTGACCAGCTCCAGAGAGAAGGAACCGTTTAGAACCTGTGAACAGAGTGTTGACAGTAGAAACGTCAAGAAGGTTTCCCAATATCTACAAGTCACTGGTGTTATCATCAGGTCTGTGCAGTTTAATCTACTTATGTGTATTAGTAGTTGTTCTTTGTGAAGGGACATGTACACTGGTCTCCACCGCATTTAAATAAAAATAAATCTAGCCAGACACAGAGGTGGGACATGGGAAATTTAAGGGGACAAGGTGATCTAGAGAAATTTGTCCTTGACATTTTAAAATCAACTTCTTACCAAAACTGTGCTGTTAGATTACCTGACAACAGTTTTTATAGTCACCATCACATCTGCAATTTTTTCCCACGATTTAGGGAGAGCAGAGGATTTGATTAATAAAAAAACTTTAAAATCCACACTCTATGTCATTATATGTACAAAACAAAATGTATTCAGTATCTACTGCCTCTATATTTCAAATTACATGACAGGTAATTAAATGAATTCAAATCAACATGACAGTGATAGAGCAGGAACAGCAGCAAGAGCCTGAAACTGAAGCAACAACAAACCATTCCTTCATGTAATCCGTTGTGTGTTTTAATCCTGTGAAATCAAAATGTCTCCTCGTTAGTGCAGTGTTGCTGTCGAGATGATCACTGTGTGTGTGTGTGTGTGTGTGTGCGTATACTCACAGTGAACTGGTTTCCAGCAGTAGGTATGTAGATAGTGTACTGTTTCTCTGAAGCTGCGTCCACATTAACAGGACTGGCCTCTGTGTTTCTTCTCAGCTCCTCCAGAGCCAATCGAACGGCCAGGTATTTAGACAGGTGATCCACTGTGGCGTTACCGGACGTCTTGATGTAGCGTGGGACAAATTCCATGCTGCGTACACACACGTGGCATTCAAACATGCATTAAAATGCAGGTGGGCACAGTTATTAAAGTTTACTGTTTAACTTATGTAAGTTACTGAAATTTGAATGTTCACACAGACTTGGTCCATTCTGATTGTTCAGATGCTTCTTCTAACACAAACAGTCAGAGGCTGAATACACAGGTGTTGAAGCCTGCAGATAGCAAACAAACTCAACAGCACTCAGTTTTCATTCTGTCCCTGCAGGCCCTGAGACTTCAGCAGAAAGATTAAGGATTGCTAGAATCACCGTACTGATAAACAGGCTGGAGAAACTATTCTGAACATGTGAGTGATGGATATGTAAGATACAAACTTTTACAGCAGAAAGGAGGGAACAGAGAGCAGTGGTTATTCCTTGCTCATTTATAATTTTGGGAAATATTTAACAGCATGTGGATTATTTTTCTAATGAAAGACCATCATCCTGTACTACACGTGTTACTCTGAATGTACGTGTAAGCAACAGGACGACGATCAGCAGCTAGAAAAGGGAAGCTGCTACCTGACCGTCACAAACCAGACTGCTTAAATATATGACACACTCACATTTAACTTTAACTTTCTTAAATAATGGTGGAGTAGTTTACAAACAATGGGGATAAATGATTGGTTGTTTCAGTCCATTCACAGCTCATTCATGCTTCTTTCTGGCTGCTGTGCCACCACACACACACACACACACACACACACACACACACACACACACACACACACACACACACACACACACACACACACACAGAACACAGACAGTGAGAGTCTCAGCCACAGGAGTGAACATTTACTGACAAAGTTTAACACAGTGTTCTGCGGTTACATAATCCCACAGGCTGACACTGCGATTGCAACTGCAGCTAGCTTAATCATGCAGCACTACCCAGTGAAACAGTGAAAAAGTTGACATGAACACTACCTGTTGTGACCGTCCTCCTTCTCCATCAGGGTGGGGTGTGGCCTGAACACCAATTCTATTTCACTTGCACCACCTTCCATCACAGAGTCCCCACCCCCATTCTCAGCAGCATTGTCCATGTCCAAACCACTGTCATCACTGGTCTTTGTGCGTTTGATGCTGGGACCCGCCTCCTGGAGAAACACCGTACAAACCATAGTATCACTATTTAATGAAGCAGCAAGTGTTGTTTCCTGACTGTCATGATTATATTAGCTACACACTGTAACTGAATCCCAGCTGTGTTTAACCCTTTAAACCCTAGAATTTTAACAGAGCTCCTGGAATTATTTTGTTGTTCTAGCTGTAGAAGTGTCATAAAATCTGCTGAGTATGAGCTTGTGTCCCATTTTCAGGACTACTACTTCTTTAAACATCTGATAGTGCTTTGGTGTACTGTATTTAAGTGTCATACCGAGCTGTAATAACAGACAACCACATATCGCTGAAAAAAGCAGAATCTCCACTGTCAGAAACCATCAGATTCTTTTTAAAAGAGTTACTGTGATTTAAAACGCTGAAAAAAGCATCTTTCGTATGTCGTCTGCGACATGTTACGTTTGAGAGGGTTAATAATAAACACTGGTGCTACATCAGTCAAGTGTTCAGTGTTAACAACTGTGTGCCAGTATGCTGGTTATATGATAACGTACCTGATTGCTGTGGACAGAAGCGTTGCTGCAGTGGGACGAGTCCCCGTTGTCTTCGGCTCCACTGCCGTTCTCCACCGTGTGCCTCTTACCACGCTGCAGTCTGACACAAATCCAAAATCTATTTATTAGACTAAGCATGTTTTATGTTTGTGTTTGCATTATTTGTGTGCAGAGATCAGTGTGTCTACCTGGTCATAGCCTGTATCTTAAGCCCCTCTTCTATGCTGTGGGACAGGGCTTGCTGGTTGTTGTGTTTGCTAATGCGGGCCAACACTCTCTCCTGGTGGGCTTCGTACTCGTCACGGCTGGGGTAAATCTTACCTTAAATGGAATTAATGAATATTAAACCAATCTACTTCCATACAGCAGTACTAAACTTCTGGTGATCACTTACTAATCAGAGCATCAAAATTTGGGTCTGGACGCAGCGACCTCTTGGACACCAACTTCTTACGACAGGTAGGACACTCTTTATTACTGCAAAGAGAGAGAGAATAGATATTATGAAACATTCGTGCACATCACCAGCTAAGGCAATAGCACCAATGTAAGAAATGTAGACTACTATTATGAATACATTTTGGTGGAAATGTAATCTAAATATGCCTCAAGATTTGCAGTATTAGCTGCTTGGAAAAGTTACTCACAGTTAACAAGCTGCTGATTCCTATATTAACTGAGTCAGTGACTTCAACAAGAATATAGAAGAAGGAGGGCTTTACTGAGAAGTTGAATGCTTTCTGGCTTCCAGAACTTTCATAATGTAGTCTTAATGAAATATATTTAATTCAAATTAAAACAGGCAAAATCACCTATGCAGAGAAGGGTGTTATGGGTAACTGTATGTCACATAGGCTCACAGAGAAGACAACCTGCACTCCTCCCAAACTGAACATGCACAACATGAACCATCATGCTTGTAAATGTGACCGGCACAGACCTGGTTATCTCAGATTAATCGGCCGGTCACCGGTCATGGATGATCAAGCTTAAAACTGGCTAATTTCAATCTCCAGTCAATCGATCGGGCCATCACTAAAGACAAGAACTCAATTTACCTTAGTGGGACTGACCAAGTTTTGCGTGGCTGTCATCTGAACACAGAACAAGAACTGTACACAGTGGCCCTCATTTTAAGAGTAGTTACAAAACATTCACTGGTGAAACCTATTTTGGTATTAAGACCAACTTTAACCGTAACACTGTGTGTTCTATAAGAACTGTAAAATATTATTTAGTGAGGAGACAGACAGGAAATATGGGGAGAAAATGGGAGTGTTGTGGTTATGTGGCATGTGCTGTAAGGCTGCACCATTCTGGCAATGTCTGAACAATGCCTACTGGTCAAAACAGCTGCTCCTCCTGTCCCCAGACTTCTAAAGTTAATAATGAGCACAATGACATTTAAACTGAAATTATTTTAATAAAGGAGCTTTTACACAATTAGTGATTAACATAGGAATTATATATACCCTTCTAGTTAAACATTTGGACACACACAGGAATGAGCATGTTTGTCATGAAAAGAAACATGTCTTCAGTCATGTTACCATCATTGAACATGGTTTTCTAATGATCAGTTCTCCTTTTAAATTAATACATTAGCATTAGCAAACATAACATGCTGTTGGAAGACAGTACTGATGTTTGCAGAATTTAGGCCTCTGTATGTTTCTGTAAATATTCTTAGTCATTTAAAATATGAACAATGTCTACACATTCATTCTGATCAATTTGATGTTATGAAATCTGCTTTTCTTTCACAAACATTTCTATGTGTCCAAACAATTTGACTGGTAGTGTATGCTCCAGCATATGACCATTAACTTTAGTCTTTGACTGATGTTAGCATACGCCAGTGACTTTATATAGTGGTGATAACATGTATCTTGTCTGATAGATCAGCAGGAGCCTGATGACCTGAAGGTTAAAAACTCACCCAGATCTCAAAGCTGTGATGATACAATCAGCGCAAAAACGGTGCAGACATTCTTTGGTTGTCATTGTGTTCTTTAACATGTCCAGACAGATAGGACACATTAGTTCACTGTGCAAGGACCTGGGTGACACTGCTATCTCCAGTCCATCTGTTATAGCCTCCTGTGCCAGTATGAAACAGATTGAGATGGAGGTTAGTACAAGCACTGACACATCAATCCAGTTGAGTGGCACACAACTGATACAGCACAGTTCACAGGTCAGCAAATCAAGAGTCAACATTTTTGCTATTAAACACTGCTATGTTCTATTTCGAGGAACATGGGGGAGCTCCCCATGTTATATTTATATAATTATACCATCAGCTGATATAAACTGATTATGTGCTTTAGTCATAAGTCCTTTATAGCGTGGGTGTTTACTTAACCTGCCTTTCTGAGCAGAATAATGTCACAAAAAGAGCAACTGTTTTAAATGTGAGACAGTGTAAAAATTATTTTTAAGTGCTACAACAGAAACACTTTAAAAATAAAAAAAGAGGAAAACTGATACAAAAAGTATATAAACAATAGAAAAATTACCCCCCCCCCCCTTGAATCATGGTAATATGGTAATTTTTAATTTGTTTGACAAGAAAAGGTAGAATAAAATGACGTGAATGACGTGGTGTGAGCCGTTACCTGTGGAGTTCTCTGTAGTTCGTACAGACTCAGCTCCCAGGTCTTACTGAGGGGTTGAACCCCATTGGTCTGAACTGTCTGAGTCATCACTGCAACACTGCAACAAAAACACAAAAACACATTTTCTTGAAAATCTAGAATATAATCATGACTTCTAGTTATGATAACAATTAGGGTTTCTGGTGTACAGTAGATTGTCTATTTTCTTATTCACACACAGCTGGGGTTCAATGCCATGTGAATATAGACACTTCAAAATAATTTCTGTGATTCTCACACCCAGCATTTTTATCTGCAATCTCTATTCTCTAAAAATATGAATATACAGATCCCTGCCCCACACTAGTGACCACCCATCTGCCATGTTTTAACAAATCAAACATCAGCTCTTCACTCATCCTTTATTTGGATTAGTTACATTTAGATAAGAGTTTGTAATAATATTAATGAGAAATATATTTACTTCACTATATTTCCAAGCTACTTGGATGAGTAGTGAAACATTTTGACCAGTTGCCATGACTCATCGTCCACATGAAGTCACATGGATGTATGAGAATCTTCACAGAAATAACTTCTTACAGTTTGAATTCATGTTTTGTAAGAAACTTTCCAAGTTAACCCCAATGTAAAACTGCATGTCCATAACATATTTGGACTGGTAGATCTGTATGCCAGAGTGATGACTTCAATTTAACAAAACAGAAGAAGCTTTATTTTTATACAGGTTTATGAGCGAGGAGAGAGAGGCATCAGGAGGACTGGATTTGACAACTCTTTTCTTTCCTGTGAATGGTCGATTACCATTCTCCATTCCACCATTCATACTTTTCTAATGCATATTCAGCCAGCTAGATTTGAGCCTTACATCAAATATTTTATTACTGAATTGCAGTTTTTATAAACACACATCTATTTAATGATCTGGGAAAAAACTAATGACATCAAAACAGTTAATGTTTTACCATCTCATGCATTTCTTTTGTATCTGGATTCTGAGTGAAGGTCCCCGGTAAAGGTATGTCTACTCCACTAGTTTACACTAAGCAACTGTCTGCGTTCTATTGTCTATGCAGTTTAATAAGAAGTGGTAACAAGCAACACAATTTCCACAC
The DNA here is from genome assembly GCA_034779795.1 of Ctenopoma multispine. Taxonomy (NCBI): domain Eukaryota; kingdom Metazoa; phylum Chordata; class Actinopteri; order Anabantiformes; family Anabantidae; genus Ctenopoma; species Ctenopoma multispine. The sequence continues at coordinate 923,937 of JAUYWH010000009.1, read as the reverse complement.
TAGAATCCTATGTTAAAGACATTTATGTCATGTATTTGGAGGTAAATATTAACTATAATCTTAAAAGGCTCTTGACAATTTGACAGCATTAACCAGTCAGTAGTAAATCCTGACAGCAAGATGTGTTTTGTTTTGTTTTATTTTATATAAGAGTAAATCTGGATCTTCTTGTGCCCAGGTTGACCAAGGAACATATAGGAAACAATGACAAAAATATCTTTAGGCCTGATGAGACACCTGTGCTACACTGTTACTAAAAGACCACTCTCTCATATATACAGTACCTGTGACAAGCTGAGACCATACAGACACATGTGACTGACAGGAGGTGAAAGTGAAGGTGGTCCAGATTAATCAATGCAAGACGCTGTGTTTTTCAAACAAATGCTTAAAACGTCGAGAAAATAACACCAACAAAGGACACATGAGCAATGGGACAACTTCATTAAATATTCTCTGTGTCGCAGTCGTCAGTTCATTATTCACATCAATTAACAACCACCCGACGTGTCTTATAACTACTCAGTCAAACACGCGTCCTGTTTCTGTACGGTTCGTGGTTTTATGTGGTTTTGTAAAAACGACAACCCGGACACACAGACTTGATTTAAGCCATCATTATTTGTAGCAGCTAGTGATGTGCAGTTAATAGACAGACCCCACGCACTGATTTCATGTTACCAACGGGGCTCGGCTAATGCTAACTACCTACCTACCACAGAGCTAGCTATTCTTCGTAACGCTAACATTAGAGGCAAATAAGCGTAGTGTACAACATGTATGTAGCTGACAGAGAACAAAGAAGACAAATGTAGTTTTTTCGTGATCATTTAAATATTACAGTCAGTGATATAAAGGTTAATATCTAAAACATTGAGAGGGAGTCGTAAATGTAATTTGTCGCTGTGACAGAGGGAAAAACAACAACAGAGAAAGACCCGACGCACCAATCTCTTCAGGTTATATGTGTGCTCTGTGAGCCCTAGTTCATATATTTAAACGGTTTTAAACTCGTACATGAACGGTCAGTGGTACATAAACCCACGCATAAACCCGAAATATTTCTAGATTGTATTAAATGTAATTGTTTCTGTACTTACATTTTTCAGTTGTGCGTACGAGCCGATCCAGTCAGCGCGTTTAGGCGAAGGCAATATGGCGGATGCACAAGAAGCAATGCAGTCTGGGAAATTGAGGCACTATGCCAGAAGGGCCCCGGGTCCCAAATCATAACGGATGGAGGAATAAGATCAGCTGGTAACGCAGGTTAGCGCACATTAATTGCATTTGGATTAATTTGCATTAATCCAACAACCTTGTATGTAAAATTACATTATTTGAGTAAAAAACACAGAAACATATCTGTGCAACTTACTGATGAACCAGAAAACAGAAAAATAGTAAACTACTGTATATGCAAACCCATAAACACTTTAAATGATTATAACCTAAATGAATGAGAAAAAATATGCTAGAGACAAGTGAAGCGAGTTGTTAGTGTTTAACTCGCTTCACTTGTCTCTAGCATATCTTTTCTCATTCATGAAGGTTATAATGTTTCACAGTGCATAAATGAAAAACATTGTTTTGTAAATTTCAGAGCACAGCAAAGAAATTAAAGTCCTAGTTCTACTTCCTTGTAGTATTCTAGGAGTATTTTTTAGGCACATTTACTTGAGTAAGTTTAGTCTAACGTTACTTCTAGAAGCTCTGGATAAAACGCCGAGCAGAAGGCGTAGCTGAGTGAGGAGTGGGGTCGACATGGGAGGAGGAAGGAGGGCACAAGGAGGGGGACGGAGGTAAAGGGGAGGGGAAGTTTTGTCGGTCCGTGACATGAATGAACCATGTTCGGTAACGGAGGCTTAGCTCTCCCGGTGTGCTCTTTCCTGCTGCTACACCTCCCGGTTCTCCCGCTAATGACCAACTGGCCCGTTAAGGTAAGTATCCCGGGGAATGGCCGCTGCTGTGCCCGTTAGTACCGCGGCGTGAAGCCGTGAAGAGGACTCGCTCACTTACGGTAGCTTGGGTCCGTAACGTTCGTTAACTCGTTAACTTCAGCAGTCTGTCAGTTTGACTGCGCGCTGTTTATCGTTAAAGGTGCAACTGTGTAGTTTACAGCTTCAGTTAAATATTGTGGTAAATTTGAATTCGGCTAATGTGCAATTAAGTCAAGCAACGACAATGTCTGAATTAAATTCACTAGAGAAACTACTTCTCACTTCGAAAACCCTTATGACCATAGTGCAAATGGAAAGGTAAGCTAACTGTAAAAAAGTGAACTTTTTCATGAATTAGCAGTGGCTTGGTTGCATGTTGTGTCGAGGAATACACGGTGTTTTTAACCATGTTGGATGATAAACTAACGCTGCAGCAGTGATGACATGAATTCTAAATGGTGTTTTGTGTAACGTAGTTCGTGAATGAGGTTCAGATAAACCACACTGGTTTGTGTGAAGGAGCAGACCACACTTCGACATGGTAGTGTGTTTGGAATGTGCTTCCCCCCATGAAGCTACTTTGTTGAACTTGTCTGTGATGACTGTTGGATACAGCACCGACAATGTTTCAAAGTAATGTTCATTTTGAGATTAGGAGCATTAGCATCTTATCCTCCAAAATCAAGTTCTGAATCAGTTTATGGAACCAGATTTAACGACCAGTTAGCCCTCACTAGGAATAGAAGGTGCAGTAATTTTCAAACTGTCTGCATTGAAACCTTCCTCTACCTTCCCTATGTTAAAATATCTCTACAAACGAAAAACTAATCCCAATTATGTCATCTGGAGGAGCTTTCACTCTCTCACTATCTTTCACTCATGTCACTTGATACCAAAATGTTTTGGAAACAGTTGTAATTCACGAGGACAGCAAATGAAGTTTG
>JAUYWH010000009.1:873381-919563 GCA_034779795.1 Ctenopoma multispine | reverse complement strand
AGTCTCTGAGTCAGATCAGTCAGCAGAGACAGACACTCCTTACTGATGGCGTTCCAGTTATGAGGATGACCACCTGGCTGACTCAGACTGAAGACCTCATTGCGTCGTGATGGGGAGTGTTGAGACAGCAGAGCCAAGTCCTGAAGAGCTAGGAATTTTAATATCATGGCCTGCCTGCCTGTAAGAACTTTGGGAAGACACTGGTGGGCATCTTCAGTAAAAGATGATTGCACAGGAAAACTGTGGGCCTCAGTGGTAAAGATCCTAAACAGCTGCAATGTGATGTACCATGTGAAGAGCTGGAAGGAGGCACTGATCCACAGGTGGTAGAGCAGGGAAAGGTCCAGCAGACCAGCTACACTGTCAAGAGGCTGGGTAGAGCTGTTCAAATGAAGATTCAGTGTTTTACAGATCCATGCTTTTGGAATGTATCCTAAAAAGAAATAAACAACAATATAATTCCTGATAGAGTAAAGTGCTTGACTGGCGCTGCACTTCACCACCAAAGACAGGGATCCTTTGAAGCGAAGGTACTTGTATTGCTGAACATTGTGGAAAGAAACATAGTTCATGTTGTAGATCACACCCAGCAGACTGTGAGAGAATCCCACAAAAGCTCCAGCGAGCAGAAGGATGAGGTGAAACTCATTTAAACACATCTGAGGAGAACCATCAATCTGTTTGCGTGGGTAGCACAGTGTTTCATATCTGCCCCCGATGGTAATAGCACAACACCAGGCTACGACTATTCCCATGATACAGTGAACCAGGGAGTTGAAAAACTGACGAGGGTGGAGCAGCTGACCCAACAGGGCGATTTTTGAGCATGCTATAGTTGGGATGACTGTATAATACTCTAAGCTTAGAAACCCAATCATGACGGTCACTCCACAAAGCAGGATAAAGGAGAAGATGGCACTTGCACTTGTTATTAGGGACAAGCATTCTGATATCGTCTGGAGGAGCTTCTCAGTCAGAAGATTACCTGCTGCAAGAAACCATGCTGGTGTACTGTATGCTGGTCTCCTACAGATGACCGAATCAAAATTAAAATCTCCTCCAGATGATGTCAAGTGGAGGAGGGTTTCAGCTCAAACTATACACAGTAATATATTAATTAGGTTTTGTCATTCAGTGAATATCAATTAAATAAATTGCTGATATTGTTTTATGCACTATGTACTTAATTACTTGCTGTCAAACTTGAATACAGTGTAACACCAGTGACAGGCTGATGCGAATGTTGTAACCCAGTACTGGTTTATTTATACAAGACCACCGGGTAATTTTCTACCCATAGTACTGGGTAAATTTAACCCACTATTGTGTAGGTGTTATATTTTGAATAGTGGGTCAGTTTTAACGCAGTGATTTAACGTTTTCTTATTTCAACATGTTGGATGGCAGAAAAATATTTAAAAAACAATATGATGATAATAATAATAAGAATAATATTCATAATATACCAAACAATATTTAATAAAGGAACATTTAAAATGCTCCCTCCAAATGTAGTTTATTGCTGTTGTCCTGCTGACTCTGCAGCATTTACACTGGTCTGCCACATTTATTTACAACAGTGGCTTTGAGTTATAATGTATTTGGATACGTCATCAGTCTTTTTACCTTTACTGACGTCTGTAGCGTCAGAGAGAGAAGGAGAAGAGACTAAACAGAGGATGTGAATGGAAAAACTCAATAAAGGACTTGTTGGAAAAGCTGAACATATCCCACTATTTGTGGGATTCCCATATTGGAACTCTTAATAGAGTTGTTTGACTCTCTTCTACATTCAGACCTCACAGTCCTCTTTTGTTTGAGGGATAAATACTTTGGAGCATTCAGAACTCTGGCAGTGGAGTATGTGAATATTGGGTGAGGCCCACCCTTAAATTTAGCTAACAGAATTCTGTAAGGATGGTTATTTTTTTTATTTATTTTTTGTCGGCCAACCTGAAGTTGGCATCACCTTGGTCCACTGATATAAAAGTTCAATATTTTATTTCATACAGAAGACCACTTGTATGATTAAAAAAAAGTGTAATTACAATCACCCGAAGTAAAAATCTATTCTTAAGTTATCAACAAGCTACATCACAACCTCTGTGACCTCTCTGGTGATGCAACCTCTGTAGTCTCATTTAGCCACTTGTTGTAGAGTAAAACATGAATATCTATTGCCTTGGTTTTTACCACAGACCTTTTTTCCAGGGATTGAACAAATAACCTTAAAATGCCTACTTCCTTTTTTGTTTCACTCATAGATCACATGACAGAAAACATTGCTGCCTTTATTGTTGGCTACGCTGTTCATTGGGGCTAAATCATCAGTTAGAAAAGTGACAAACTAACAGGCTTATGGTGCTTGACCAAAAGACTTCCGCACTGTACTTAACATGACAGCCAGCTGCCAGCCAGCCTGTCAGGGTGACTTGAGGTAACGTGGTAAAACTCTAAACAGATGCATTACAAAATGCAGTGCAATTGTTTGCAGGCACTTTTGTTTCAGCTGCAGTCCCCCCCAGCACTCACCACTTCTTTGTTATGCAGATGAATGACTGAACATTCATGCCCCAGACATAGATGATAAAAGTCCCCATATTTGTATGGTTAGCACTAGGTTTCCAGGCAATTCATTCTTTGTTGCCAGTGAAACAATGTAAGAAAACATTTATACTGCATAGTGAACTTAAAAGACCCCTGGGTTTCTGGATGGGAAGCTAAGCTTTGTGGATTATATTCACTGCACATAAAAATGATGGCAGCAGTAAAAAGCTAAGTTGTGTACTACACACAACTGGCATGACATCTAATATGCTTTTCTGGCAAAAATTATTTAAAGACTTTGTCTTCCAAGAGTGCTAAAGCAGTGCTTGCAGAATATTTCACACCACTGCAATGAACCAGAGTAGCAGTGAAGTAATCCTTTCTGCTTAAGAATTAGCATTTCCAGCAAGTCAGTAAAGTCATTTAGGTTGAAATAGAACTCATTATGTACACATTGAAGCATGAATTGCTTAATTCAGCTGCATGTACCCGTAATCAGCTGTGAGCACTGCACATGGCTATCAGTGTATATTAGGTGTCAGTATGGTACCATTCTGATGTACTCGTGAACTATATTACTTACAATATCAAACATGCTGATATGTGTTGAAAGATTTTATTTTTGAATTGTGCAATGCTGGTGTTGATTTAGGGGATAAAAGATTAGTTCTATGTGGATTTCTATCATAACTATAAGCATACAGAATGAGTTGTTCAGCAGTCACCAATACACATTACTGCAATAATAGTAGAATTCCATTTTTAAGACCGTTGCACAGGTGATCTGCTGTTAAGAGTATCATAGTCATTCCAGCAAATTAAAAGTCAAAGTCAAGATGATGAATGATGAGTGATGAATGATGTGAGCCGTCATCAGTCATGTAACACTTTGATTGCCATAGCTTTACACTAAGCAGCTATTACTGTCTGTTTTCTGCTCACAAATATCCAGACACACACTCACACACCTCAGCAGTTTGTGTGTTTATGTGTTGAATTAGCCAGAGGGTAATGTGACTGAGTGAGAGGCTTGTGTAGACTTGTTTAGGACCCTGATAAGACAACACAGCAGTGGGACTTTAAGCCTTAATGTGACTGTGTACTTGTCAGTAAAAGGATTTAAAAAAATCCCACCTGGAAAATTTCATCCTTCTGATATACAATAAACTAGCTCTCTACTTCTGCTGTACTACAGCGCTCTGTCATTTTCAAATATTTCATTAATAATCCAAATGTTGTCTAAACTGCAGTAAGATATACAAATGTAGCAGGAATCCAGCTGTGTTCGTATTAGTCTTCATAGTAAAACACAAAAAAGTGCTGAATAAGCTGTAATTCTCTGCATGTAAACAAAACCAATGTTTAGAATGGGTGGGTGGCAGTAAGGGAGGTCTTCTTACAGGAAACGTGGCTAAAAGTAGTTACAAACTAATTCATCATGCAGAACATGAGTACATGTGTCCCATGTTCATGTGTTTGTGTCTTGTGTATATGGTGTGTGTCTGCCAGGACAGAAGTGAAGGGAGGGTGGAGCAGCGTAACATCCATCTGCAATCACACAGCCATGGAAGACTGCATAATAAACAGACAGGCAACAAGGTATACTTAATATGTGATGATATCATCTGCTTTTATCACCTCTGAATTTTTGGTAATGCTGTTGATTTGTATATCTTCTCTCAGGAGGAGGTGTTTCAGTGGTGGGGGGAATGGTCCAGCTGGTCCTCTTGTTCCAGGAGCTGTGGAGGAGGAGTAAGGAGACAGGAGAGACACTGTCTCATACAAAGGTAGCGTGTTTAAAAACAAAAAACAAAAACCCTGGATGGATGTAAACACGTGTAGCTGGAGAATAGTTTGTGGTGTGACTGTCTTTAGTTTGTATTGTGGTCAGGGCTGATTAGGGAAAGTAGGAGCAAACTGTGCAAATGTAAAGACACAGTTACACAGCAGTAACACAGTGTTTAGGAGTGAGCACAGATGTGGACGTGTAAAGAGTCAAAACAGGTAGAGCTATGAGCCAATGTGTATGTTTCTGGTGATCTTGTTACCTTTGACTTCCCCATGTCAGACCTGCGGAAGTTTCTGTCAGCCAAGATTAACGCCACGGTGCCCCCACTGTTTGGCCTCTCTCTCCCCTTCTTTCCCCTCCTTCCCCTTTCTTCTCTCTGTCTTTGTTCCTCTCCTTCCCATTTTCTTCTCTGTTCACCTCTTTTGCTTCTCTTTTTGCCCACACTCTTCTCTTTTTAAGTTCCACCACCCCACCCCACCCTGTCTTGTCCTCATCACCTTCTACCAATTCGATGTGACGCTCTCACATAATGACCTCCCGCTCACCTCTCCCTGCTGTCCTTCCTACTTTACCATCTAAACATTGTAGGCGGGTGGGCTGAACAGAAAGCGGCACAAAGAGATAGAGGATGTGTGTGTTTTTGGGGGTGAGTAGGTTGTGGGGGGTGTAGCAGTGGAGTTAACATAGTAATGAAAGACAGATGCATTAACTCCATGTGGAGTTATTTAGGTCCTCCCGAACACATACAGAAAGCATTAAATCATACTGAATGTAAACAACAGCACAGATTTTTCTTGTACAGCTAATATCAACAGACACATGTAAGTAGTTGCAAAATTTAGCAAACCTTAAAATTACATCACTTCATAAAGAAGTCCCTGTTTATTTACTGTCAAAAGACCCCAGTCAAGATTAAGAACTTCAAAATGAACAGTGATCACATGTCATGTTTCCTCTGAAGATTTTAATAATTTTCCTCCTCCTAAATTCATGAGACAGACTAGGAGACAGGCTTTGTCCAGAGTTACAATCATGTTTTGTAGTTTGTAGCATGTTGGAATGCCACCACATTTGCAGTATGAATAGAAGTGCAAGCGCAGCCACGGTGTGAGTACACAGCTGTTTGAAGGCAGGTGGTTACTATGAATTAGCCTAGACTGTGGGGGCAGTTTTCATGGATAGATATTGTGTAATCTTCATTTTTTAAACTAGGCAAAGTTTACAATCCAATGTTATTTTATTGATGATATGATCATGACAGTATTTAATTGTGTAGTGTGAATGGAAACAAATACAGTGGTGCTTAAAAGTTTGTGAACCCTGTAGACCTTTCTGTTTCTGCATGAATATGAAATAAAGTTCTAAAACTAAGTCAAGGAACCCATTAAACAAATGAATTTATTGTATAAAATCATCCAGTATGTAAACCTGTGCCCTCAGTAACTGCTGTGACCCTCTTTTGCAGCAATGACTTCAACTAAACATTTTGGAAGCTGTTCATCAATTTGCAGGACATTTTCCCGTAGAATTTGCTTGTACAACTTAAAGTTTATAGCACCATCAATGATGGTGAGCTGTCCTTGTCCAGAGGCAGCAAAGCAGGTATAAATCATGACACTGTCTCCATGTTTCACACATGAGATAAGGTTTTTAAGCCGGAGTGCAGTGTTTGGTGTCCAAACCTAATGCTTCTCATTCAAGCCAAAAAATTCTACTTTGGTGTCATCCATTCAATGAACATTCTTCCAGTAGTCTTCTGGCTGATCCACATGGTCTTATAGACGAGCAGAGATGCTCTTTTCCAAGAGTAGTGAACTTGTCATGTACACCATTGTGGTTGAAAGCTGTCTTGATGAACATTTCCTAGACATTACCCTGGGGCTTCCTGCATCAACAATTCTTCTCCTAAGGTCTTCAGAAAACTGGTGTCAGAAAACCTGTGTTGTGAGGATCGGGTTTTAATAGTGAAGACCTAGATTTCTCTTCCTAAATAAGACCAGACCTCCCAGACTCACACCAGAATATTATTACATTGATTGACTGGATTATTTTCACCTTTAATAAAATTGTGTAGGCTTTTTGTCTTATTCTTTCTTTATGTCATTTGTTTAATTGGGTTCCCTTGTAATACTTATGTTTAGGACTATTAATGTGATCAGATTTATTCAGAAATAGAAAAATATTTCATAAACATAGAAGCAAAGTATATGTACTGTACTGTACTGTATAACACAATTTTAAGGATAGGTACAGTTACAGTTCTAGTGTGGTTAATGGATGTCACCTCAAAGCTTAATTGAGAGTATTTTTGTCCAGTAGGGGGCAGCAAAACCAACTCACTCACAAACAATTGGGTCATAAAAACTGAGATGGTGATATATTTTTTGGCATTTGTCCTCTGTACACTACCGCCACATTAAATTTGAAATAAAACACTCAAGATGAGAGCAAGTAAACAGTTATTAAATCAAGGAGTCTTACAAAGGTGAATGTAACCAATCAAGAATTCCAGCAAATTTGTTTTTTTACTTTTATACAGGTAATCCCATTGAAACAGTCTCATTTGCAAGAGAGACCTGTTTGAGACAAATATAGTTCATAGATGTTTTCTCCAAATCATTAAGATGACATTTAAATCTCCCCAGTGGGATCATGGAAGACAGCTTTAGGTCCTGCTGTAGCCTATTCCAAGTCGAAGGAGCAGAGTAAGAGAATGCCATTTTGCCAAACTCAGTATGTACAAAGGAATCACTGAAGGTAAAGAAGTCTTGAGAGCGTAGATTATGACTGTTATGTCTAAGTGACAAATAGAAGGATAAATGTGATGGCAATGCAAAGTACAGTGTTGCATGAGGGGTTTACAGCCTGTAATAAATCTTAGTGCTCCATGGAAGGCAGCGTCCAACATCTGTAGTGAGCTGGCAGAGGCATTCATATACACTATATCACCATATTCAAGGTGAGGTAAGAATGTGGTAGCAGCAAGTCTCTTCCTAGCATTAAATGTAAGACAGGCTTTATTTGGGAAGAAAAATACAAGCCTCATTTTATTTTTTTTAAAAGATTAGCATGATATGATTCAAAAGAAATGTTTTAATCAACCAGGATGCCTAAATATTTATAAGTGGTCACAAATTCAATAGATGTGCCTTTTACAGTTGTTATAGAAGGGAGGACTGCTGGCATCTTCTTTTTGCTTGAAAATAACATACCCTTTGTTTTATCTGCATTAAGTACCAGTCTGAGATAGGGTTAGATGTAAAATGAAGACTGTAGACGTTCAAAGACCAGTGTAATGCTCTTGGCACGAGAGTAAATAATTGTATCATCGGCATAAAGATGTAAAGATGCATCGGTAACATTCTGGCCCACATCACTGATATAAATAATGAATAGAGTAGGGCCTAAGACTGAACCTTGAGGCACACCATTGGAAATGTTCAAGTAACCGGTTGAAAGGCCAGTTTGCTGCACACATTGCTTGCGACCTGAGAGATGAATCACAAACCAGCCTACGGTATGTCCTGAAAGGCCAATATCAATAAGTTTCTGGGATAAGATTTGATGATCCACAGTGTCAAAAGTTTAAATAGGTTTACCAGTTTTTCGAGAACTTCTCCTAATATCAAAAGCTTTGAAATTGGCCGAGATTTTATAGATTGCCAGAATTTCATTTCATTTAGAGAATCTGTAGTCTGAGATAAGTAATACTCGCATTTGGCTTTTTTGATAGTAAAAACAGTTTCGAATTTGGTGGATAATGCATCATTATCCAGACCAGACTTTATCGCAATTGCCCAAGCGAAGTCAACATCACTTAAAAGCCGAATTCTATCCCAGTTAAAGTGAAATCATTAAATAATTTGTGAAAACCCCAGTTGCGGAGTATTTATGAGGATTAATTAAATTCAGCTTTATTTATATAGTGCCAAATCACAACATATGTTATCTCAAGGCACTTTACAAGTCTAAGGCTTAAGAATGTACACAAAATATATACTGTATATACACAGAATATCTGTAGAAAACCCAACAGTCCCACTTGAGCAAGCACTAGTCAACAGTGGACAGGAAAAACTCCCTTTAACAGATGAGACCTCCAGCAGGACCAGACTCAGGGTGAGAGATCTTAGTGTATCAGGTCCCCCAGCAGACTTAATCTATAGAAGTATAACTAAGACATGGTTCAGAGTCACCTCAACCATATCTAACTCAAAGCTTTATCAAAGATGAAAGTTTTAAGTCTAGTCTTAAAAGTAGAGAGGGTGGTTCCACAGGAGAGGAGCTAAAGGCTCTGCCTCACGGTCTACATTTGGAGACTCTAGGAACCACAAGTAGACCAGCACTGTGAGAGCGAAGTGCTCTGCTGGGATAATAAGGTTCTATGAGGTCTTTTAGATATGATGGGGCCTGTTTTTTTAGTGCTTTATACGTGAGGAGAAGGATTTTAAACTCTATTCTGAATTTAACAGGGAGCCAATGGAGAGAAGCTAATGTAGGAGAAATATGATCTCTCTTGCTAATTCCAGTCAGAACTCTAGTTGCAGCATTCTGGATTACCTGGAGGCTTTTGAGTGAGTCATTGGGACATTCTATCAGTAATGAATTGTAGTAGTCCAGTCTAGAAGTTACAGATGCATGAACTATTTTCTCAGCATCACTTTGAGACAGGATGTTTCTAATTTTAGCTATATTCCTAAGGTGTAATATGGACGTTCTAGATATGTCTTTTATTTAGGAGGTATAGGAGATATGCTTGTCAAACATAACTCCAAGATTCTTCACAGTAGTACTTGAGGCCAGAGCTATATCATCTAGAGTGGCAATCTGACTAGGTAACATGTCTCTGAGATTTTTGGGTCCAAATAAAATAACCCCTGTCTTTACTGAATGAAGGAGTAGAAAGGTACAGGACATCAAAGCCTTAATGTCTTTCAAACAAGCTTGAAGTTTGACTAAGTGATCAGTTTCATCTGGTTTCATAGATAAGTATAGCTGGGTGTCATCCGCATAACTGGAAAAGTATTTCCTTATAATTTGGCCCAGTGGAGACATGTATAAAGTAAAAAGAATTGGTCTAAGCATAGAACCTTGTGGAACTCCATAACTTACTTTTGTGTGCATGGAGGACTTGTCATCAACATAAACAAATTGGGATCTATCTGATAGATATGTGTTAAACCAGCTTAGTGCTGTTCCTTTATTCCCAATGACATGTTCCAGTCTATGTAATACAAATGTTATGATCTATAGTGTCAAATGCAGCACTAAGATCTAGCAATACCAGTACAGAGAGAAGCCCTTAGTCTGAAGCTAAGAGAAGATCATTGGTGACTTTGACCAGTGGCTAACTTTCTATACTATGATTAACTCTAAATCCTGACTGGAAATCTTCATACAGATTGTTAGTGTGCAGGTGGCCACAAAGCTGCTTCGCAACTAATTTCTCGAGGATTTTAGAGATAAAGGGCTAAAAGATTGGATATCGCTCCATAATTGGCTAAAACCCCTGGATCAAAAGTAGTTTTTTTTGAGTAGAGGTTTTACTAAAGCTAACTTAAAAGCCTGTGGTACATAACCTGTTAATAGAGATAGATTGATCTGCTCTAATATGGACGTGCTGATCAAAGGTAAAACATCTTTGAGTAGTCTAGTTGGGATGGGGTTTAAAAGACATGTAGAAGATTTAGATGAATTAATTATTCATCATTCATAGAGATTAACTCTGCATGATCTACAGGAAAGAAGCAGTCTAAGTAAGACTGGGATCTTATAAACAAATCTAGAGCGGATGGACAAGTGCATCTGATCATTTTTTTCTCTAATAATTATAACTTTATTTGTAAAGAAATTCATCCATTCATTACTGCTGAGAGATAGGGGAATCGTAGGTTCAACAGAGCTATGACTCTTTGTCAGCCTTGCTACAGTGTTGAAAAGATACCTGGGGTTGTTCTTATTTGCCTCAATGAGGAATAATATGTGGTTCTAGCCTTACGGAGGGCTTTGTAATACATCATTAAACTGTTTTTCCATGCTAAGCAAGATTCAGCTGAATTCGTGGTTCGCCATCTTGAGGGGGGGGGGGGGGGTTGTGCGGTCAACTCATTCAAACTGATAAAATTCTCCTGCTGCAGCCAGGTTTCAGATAACTAAATCTATCTGATGGTCACTTATCAAGTCATTTACTAAGAAGGATTTAGACAGATATTTATATATTTAGGATCGCTGATGGCCGCTATGCTATGTAGCTTCACGCCGACTACTGAGGCCTGACTATCTGGGTAGTTTTCCATGGTGACAAGCCGAGTTTTCAATTCCGTGAGCCTCGCCTAATTCCGTGAGCCTCGCCTCTAAAGCTGCAAGTTGCTCACACTTAGTACACGTACCGCTATCACTAAAGGAGGCAGGCAGAGGACAAGCTAAACATGAGACACACCGAGCAGGTAAAAGCAGGAGAAGCAGAGGGAGGTAGAGAAGCCATAGCAAACAAATTAGCAATTATAAGATCAATGAGTGATGATTCGTGTGGATTTTAGAGGTTTAGACGAGTGGGGGTATCTATAACTTGAAAAAGATTAAAAGACAGACAGTGAGCTCTAAAATAATCATACGCTGCTGAAACTCACTCCCAATTAAAATCACCTACCAAGATCTTAGTTAGATTTTAAGTATTCCCTTTAAGTATTTCCTTAAAATCAAACTGCTTTGGAGCAGATTTACATAGCAGAACTTGCACAGTAAGACTAGATCTAACATACACCGCCACGCTATCCCCTTTTCTTGGGCGGTCGGAGCAATAAATATTAAAACATTGATTGCCGCATCTATATCTGATACAGACTTAGATATCCATGTCTCAGCGATAACAACAATATCTGCACCAGTTGAATCAACTCAAATTCAACATATCAATTTTTGGAAGTAAGCTACTAATATTAATGTACAAAATATGGAGCCCTGATATACTTTTAAAGTCAGCAGGAGTATCACATGCAATAGGGGGACCATAATTGGGGTGGATACCAGATAACAATAGAAGCATGGTAATTATACATTTTCTTGTAATCTTTGTAAAGGACAAATAGTTACAGCATGAGGCTTCTGAGGAATGCATAGTAACAGATGAAACAGGTGAACAGTTGAGATCCTGTACCCAAAAGCAAGTGCTGATTAATCTTATTAGGCTCAACAGGATAAATGTACGGCAGTAGATCAAAAAGTCACTTTCAACTAGGGCTGGGCGATATGGCCTAAAAATAATATCACAATATTTTTAAGCTATATCACACACACTATATATATTGCGGGGTAGTGGTGGGGGAATGTTTACAAACAGAGCGCAGACGGAAGACTCTGCCAGTCTCTTATTTTTGGAAAAACCTGAAGATTCCAGTCTGTGCTAAGTAACGGAAATAAAATTATTATTTTCTTTCCCTGCGACCCGGTACCAAATGACCCATGGACCAGTACCAGTGGTTGGGGACCTCTTCCATAGAGGTTTCGTTTGGGCTTTCACGTCTCTCTCTGCGAGATCAGGGGGATGAGTTTCTGCTGTGAGAGGGAACAGAAGCAAAAGTCGAAGCACATGCTGTCTATTTAATGTTAGAATTTATACTAGATAGTCACGATATAATCATTTACTGGAACAAGTCGAGGTACATCAAGTATATTCGATATATCGCCCACCCCTACTTTCAAGGGAAGATGTTACATCACTAGTAGTTACTAGTCGTGAATCAGTGGTGTTCAAGTTGCCAAGATTATATCTGCTGAAGTTCCATGTAAGAAAAAACTAAGCAAGATGGATAATATCACAGCTGAAGCAGAAAGGGAAACGGATAGAAATACCCGATTGGCTTGCATATTGATGGACTCAGCACAGTAGTAAGTATGTTTAAGATAATAATATGATGATGATAATTGATACTTCAGGGTTAAGGCACACCTCGTCATGTGGTCAGGAACTGGGGGGAACCCGGAGGGGAACCACCAACTTGTAGTCTCCTGATCACAACTGCCTATTACTTATGATACCCCCAAATGGGTGTGTATGAAAGTTATTATCTCTGGGTGGTTAATGCCTCACTTTTGTCAAACCGCTTGAATTAGCTGAAAGTGCTGACAGTTTAATTCCGTGTGGTGGTGAGGACAAACCCCCAAAACGTATTATTATTCTATTATTTATGGACCTAACTGTATTACTTCACTTTGTAGTGGCAAAGATATTAGACCAATTTGCCTGCCAGCAAACGTGGAGCATTAACATTCATTTTGAGTGAAGTTTGTGTTTGCCTCATGGCTGAGATGGCAAAGTTCACTCTGCCAATTTTACTTAGTTTTGGTCTCCACCAACTCCTGAGGTAAAGAACTGTCTCTTCAGCTGCTAAGGGCTCCATTATGTTCAGTTGCTAGTCTTTGTCTATGATGTACTGTGGGCTTTTCAGAGCTTTTTGCTTGAATATACAGTATCTACCTGGGATGCTGCCCTCTCTCTCTCTTCCAACATTTCCTGTCTCACTTCACTTTTGTTCAATAAAAGTAAAAAGCTCCAGTGATAATCGTTAAACAAAACTGCCTACTGCTGCTGCTAGAAAGGAGGCTGATGAGAGCAGAGTGTGGGCTGTCAAGCCAAAACAGTGAATTAAGGACTTACAAACTAGAGACAGGAACTGCAGACACTGTTGAGTTCAACAATACAAGCTGCACCTTTTATGTTTCTGTCACTGGACCCTTTGCAGCTTAATATATACAGCAAGTTCAGGAACACCTTTAATACACAGAGGGTTCATTATTTTGAATGAAAACCGACATCAAGATTATATAATATTGAGGGTTTCACAATAACTAAAGCAATGAGTTATAACTGTGCTAAAAGTAGAACACTGATTGATTTAGATCATGTTTGCTGTGCAACTCTTAAGCTCACTGCAGTATCTCGCTGCAAAGCTGTGTTCAAAATTTCAAAATGATGCAAGGGATAGTAATGAATCTGATGGTTGTGTATATATGTATATGCAGTTGGTGTATAAAATCTTCAGAAGGGTAAAGCATTAGCATTAATCTCTATAAAGCATTTTGAATGTATTGTATGATTTGTGCTGATTGTCTGAGATGTGTATAGCAGTTCTGCTTTCTCATAGTGGCAGTTGATTACAGAAACAACCTCATTTTCATTATGAATCACTAAATGTCAGTGAATCACTGTTTATTCTGAAAGGAGTTGTCTCATCTGTTAGTGTGGGCATAATAGACTGTATACTACAGTTATGGTTTGTAGAAAAGAAGGTTGTGGGTGGTAACATTTTGTCATTTTGCTTTCATACAACCTGCAGACTTGGCCATCAGGTTTATTTTGTCTTACCACTATTTCCATATTAAGAAATGATAGGCAGGTGATGAAGATTATTAACTGTCAACTGTTTGTTATTCTGTCATCGTGTGCTCCTGCTTGACACTTGAACAGGTTTTAAGTTCTATAAACTAGTTTTTCTCAATGACACTGGCATGATAGAGTGATGCCAAAGATTTTATGTGTCTTACGTGTTGTCCACATACTGCAATACATTAAACACATGGT
This sequence comes from Ctenopoma multispine, assembly GCA_034779795.1. Taxonomy (NCBI): domain Eukaryota; kingdom Metazoa; phylum Chordata; class Actinopteri; order Anabantiformes; family Anabantidae; genus Ctenopoma; species Ctenopoma multispine. The sequence continues at coordinate 905,647 of JAUYWH010000009.1, read as the reverse complement.
ATTCTGTGTTCTATATTCTATCCTGTCTCTGTCTCAGGCTATCCACTACCCAAAATGTAAATAGCTCATATTGTGTTGGATCTCCTAAACAGTACCAGCTCTGCCCAAACCAGGTATCGTGCTACATAGATACTTATACTAAGGTTGGCTAAAAAACAGGTAAAACAATAGAACCACTTCAGTGTTTTTTTTTTTCAGCCCTGCCCCAGCACAAGTGTTAGCTTCAAACAGCACCAGTGTTCTCAGTTTAACTCTAACGCCTTTGGAAGAAGATACTACCAGTGGATACCTCTTTATCCAGGTATAATGGCAATTCAGCTTGTGCAATACAATCTGCCTATGTGTTTTTAGATAGCAGTTTAACACAGTGACTAGGTATGCTCGCTCTCCATACCCTTCTAGCTATAACACTGTTGTGATCAATCACAATTTGTGTAAATTGTTGCAAACATTTTATTAGTAGTTATGACTTTAAGTAATTAAATGTTTTCAGTTAAAGCTGCAAGTACAGCATTTTGCACTTGAGTAATTCCAAATGATAACCAGATGTGACTAATTAAATTTCACTACACATAAATCCTGTAGTGTTATGTCAGTAAAGTAAACATTGTTTTAATATACCATTTCCTGTGTAGCTGATTACATCAGCATCTCCAATAAGCCCTGTGACCTTCAGTGTACAACCATCAGTGGCGAGCGACAGCTGCTAGTTCCTGCCCAAGATGGCACCTTCTGCCGTGATACTAAATACCAGGGAGTGTGTATAGAGGGAATTTGTCAGGTAAGCCAATCTTTTTATTCTTTCTAAAATGAATTGCAGATATACTGCTTTTTGTTTTCAATTGTATGAAACCATTAGGGCTATCAAAAAATTTGTTAATTTGTTAATGAACCACATAAAAACAACGTGTTACAAATTAATACTGATTAATTATGTTTTATGGTGCCCTTTGACCCAGTTTGTTGAGAATAAGAATAAAAGAGGGAAAGTAGCCGGTGCTGTGTGAATTCCAGCACAAGGGACGTGCAAAGAGCAGCGAAGGCAGAGAGAGAAACTAACATAATTTGGACTACTTCACATGCTGCTGGGAAGCTTGTGAATTTAACAGCTGTCTCGATAAAGTGTTATACTGTCTTATGGATTAATAATCAGATTCTGTCAAATTACTGGTAAATAGTGGTGATCAGATAAATGTATTATAGTAAAAGTATAGTCCATAAAATGAAAATACTCAAGATTGGGCCATCTGCACCTCTTATCTGACCATCAGAACACCCCTAAAAAATATAGAAAGGTATTTAACACTAAGTCAAAGAAAATGTTTCTTACTGATGAGGAAAACTGAATGTCTGTATGAGGGACTAATAATCAAACTCTCTAACTTCTCTTCTGAAGCCTGTAGGTTGTGACGGGGAGCTGTACAGCAGTAAGACAGTAGACAGATGTGGAGTATGTGGCGGCAATGGGACTTTATGTCAGCGCATCTCTGGGTCATACAGAAAGGCACTCGCACAGTTAGGTAACACACACACAAACATACATATGAACAGATGTGTGGGATGATGTGTTTCTGTAGGCAAGAAACACACCTAAAAGCTTAAACATCACAGTTTATGTATTTACTGATAAATGATTTATCTCTCAAGTTATCCGGTGGTGAATTTGGGTACAGTGGAACAGCAATACCACATTTGCAGGATCCACATTGAGATTCGAACATGGTTTTCTATTGTTAGGCTTTGTGGTATCTATCCATGCAGACTGTACTGCTGCAGAGCCTTCTCCATTCAGTCCATCATAGTGACATAAGCATCAAATATGACTTTGGACATTCCCTTTTTACAAAGTAGTTCCCATGACACTGTTAACAGTGAAATCTGTGGATTATCCTCAATAACAGGGTACTGATGTACTCAAAGCAGTACTGCTTGTAATGTTTTGGAAGCAGCTTTACAGAGCCCCTAATATGGTGGTAGACTTAAGTCTTCTTAATTCTTTCACCAACAAGAAACCTAAAACTATATTTTTCTTCAGTTTTTTGTTTGTTTTGAGCTGAAAAATACAAAAATCTCAAAACTCAACAAACAAATGGGCACGGCTCAAAAGTAAGCTGTAAACTTGACATGACTCATATCCCCGATTAACATGTGAAGATGGGCGAGATGTCACGCTTTAAGGAAATCTGTCTCAGCTTTATCTTCAGAAGCTTTCATGTCATTATTCCAGCCGGTCATGCTTGCATCAAGGAGGATACAGTGTAAGTAAGCTAAAGTCCTCTACCAGACATATGCTTTGGTTTTAATATTGAGCTATGCAGACTGTACGTTAGCAGTTGGTAATTCATCAAAGTTTTCTGTTATTGTGAGTCCAAGCTCAGGTTTTTGTGCACCATGGATCAGCATGAATGTTGTGGAGTAAAAGTTCCAAAGTGCCTCTGATTTGTAGTGGTGTAAGTGAAAAGTAACATGAAATGGAAATACTCCAGTAAGGTACAATTACCTCAAAACTGTACTTAAATACAGTATTTAAGTAAATATACTTAGTTAGCACCAAGGCCATGACACGGTCAGTGTGGTAATGCAGATAAAATGCAGGAAAATACACTGGAAATGTATTTTGGACATCATTTCGGTTACATGCTTAAAGTGTGACTGAAATGTTCAAGCGTATTTGCAGGCTGTGCAGACAGCCGTATTGATGGTTTCATGCTCCTGCTGGCCACACTCCTCACTGTGGTGGTAATATGACTTGTACAGTCTGTCAGCCCAGAAGACTGCAGGCCATCACTGTTAGATCAAATGACATCATGGATATGGGATGCTATGAGAGATTCTGTAGTGGGAATGTGGTAGACCGTTTTTCTGAAAGCTTGGCAGGTCAGCCTGCAGTGGAAACTCTTCAAATGTTCACACGAGCCCAGTGTTAATATTGTTACTTAACACCTACCTACACTGAAGAGTAGGCTGTTAACAACTGTCAAACAGGATCTGTGCCAACGTTTGACCTCCCTCAGATTCTTAAACCAGAAGCACGTTAGCAGCCAGTAGGGACGTTTTCTTAGGAAAGGATTTTGAATGATAAGTGATGCCGAGTCAACCCCTAAAAAGCAAACAGTGCAAATAGTTCTGAGGATAGTTCTGAGCGAGTTTACCAAGACTCTTAATGAACCGATATCTTTGATTCTCTAATGTTCAGTAATGGTATCACCAATAAGATGTCATTATGGGATAACCATAGCGTGTGTGTAAAGTAGGTGTTTTTGTCATCAGGCTACGTGTTCATCACCAACATCCCAGCTGGAGCCACAGATCTTCAGATCATAGAGAGACACAAGACTGAGAACATCCTGGGTGAGAACCAACAACTTCTTTAAGGTCAATATACTGAGTGTTACGTTACCAGATTTAAATAGTGATTAATTTGTTCTAAGAAGTTTTATTATAACATTTGTTATTTTAAAAAGTATCTATTCTAACTCTGGGTAATTTGGTAAACAGTAGCTTCATTAGTACCAGTCTCTTGAAAATGACTAATCATTGCATATTGTTCTGACCCAGTTTTGAATATCACTGTCTCAGTCACACCCCCTGATGTTTCCCCTCCTGTGTAGCCCTGTCAGATGAAGCTGGTCATTTCTTCTTTAATGGGAACACTGTGTTTGACAATCCTCAAAACTTCCATGTGGCAGGAACAGTGTTTAAATACCGACGTCCAAGCAGTGTGTTCTCTGATGGGCTGGAGTATATCATTGCTCAGGGACCGACACTGCAGGGACTTAATGTTATGGTAACACAGATTTTCTATGTGATCATACTATACAGGTGTCTCTTTTACATATAAAAATGATTAAAGGCTATCCATATAGTAGATAATCAGTCTTATTTTTATCTTTGTGTATGCAGTATTACAACTTGAACGGGAAGCTCCCCTACATCACCTATGAGTACACTATTCCGCAGAAGTTTTATGACATCGCTGCTGCAGAAGGCGTCACCACAGAACCTGCTCTCTCCCAGCTTAACTACAACACCTCCAACAACTATGACGAGGTGAATGCCAGGGGGGAGCAGGTTCAGCTGACGAATCACAGCAGAGGAAGTGCAACATCTCTTCATCACTACAATACCCAGCCGGGAGGCGATGACCAATCGGATAGACTCCAGCTGCAGACAGACGAGGAGGAAGAGGAGGAAGAGGTGTTGTGGGAAATCCATACACCCAGCCCTCCACCACCAGTGGCTAAATTGGTCTACAGACCTGCGGATGTCACCAGTCATGTGTTCAGCCACAATGATGTGGAAGAGCAAGGACCTCCAGCACCATCTGGATACCGTGAGTCATAGACTGGTCTGACCTCTCATAGCTCTTTTCTTTTCTTTACTTTTAAAAATGAATAATATTTTTCTGTATAAAATTGATAATATACAGAATCTATTAAATAGGTTGACTATTAATGACAGTTCAGATAATTAAATGTTTAAATCAACAATTAGCTTGACTCTCTTTATACACAGTATACAATACAGTATACAACAAATAGAAATAAACCCATGTGCAGTAACTACAACAATGTCAAATTATTGAATATTTTACTCAAAGTAATAGCATTATTTTTATTAGAAGTGCAGAAAATCAGATTTTATGTAAAAATAGAGACATTGTTCTGTTAGAGTAGATACTGATAAAAGTAAAAGCACCGTGCTCTGTTTTGTTGAATGCTGCACATTCTGCATACATCATTATTGATTTATCAGATATTATTAAAGAACATATGATATGTATTCAGTGAAACGTTTCTACATTCTCGTCAATTCTTCATGGTGGACACATTTTGTAATAAAAAAGCTCTTTCTGAATGACCTCTAACATTTTCTTCATTACTTACTAAATACATACTGTTTATACATACAAATGATGGTTACTTATTGGCCAACAAAAGTACGTTCACAGGATGATCTACATGTGTATGTATTGTATCTATTTGTCTCTCTTTCTGGTTTTGTTAAGGGAGTTCTTCCAACTCAGTTGACGAGCCATCCACTGCTGATGACAACACTCTATTGCTCTCATTCCCAGGTAGAAATAGTTGAGTCTTTGTGAAAATAATACATTGACCTTTTTTTGTTTTGTTTTTAAATTCTGATATATCTTGGGATTAAAGACCGGGACTATTTCAAGACAGTAGAGCTGAATGATTTTACTAGAAGATTTTTTTTTAAACACTGTTGAAGCACTTAGGAGTGTGAGAAAATATCAGTACACTTCAGTGGTGCAATGTTACATCTCATGATACTGTATTGGTTTTCAAAAATATTGTATACATTTTTAATGAATAGTTTACATGGAGAGATTTCTGGCAAACAGTGGTGCATTTTGTATTGTGTATAAACCTCCGACCACTATACATCAGTCTTGTACAAGTAAGTCAGATTTCAGTCCAATTTTATGCTTATTTATATTACGACAGTTTTCCTAAAATTTGATTTAAAAAATCAATAAATCTCACCTTGCTTACAGTCTTGCAAGATATATCTTTATATTGATTTGTATCCCCTGGATTCTTGTCCATACACAGTCCTAATACTGTATGTATAAAATATACAGAATGTTAGGCAATGATTGATTCTTCAGTTTGTTTTAGACTTCAAGCCAGCTACAGCTTCTACTGCATATTGATGCAATGTTACTTTCCTAACCCACAGACAGAGAAAGTGATAGCTCCTCTCACAACAGTAAATATCAGGTTTGAAGAATATTGCACTAAATCTTAAAGCATCATGGAGCCACTGTTAATATGCAGGAGACTCCACTGTGAGGGGCGTTTGATGTCTGCCATAGAGTCACAGCAGGTTGGGGGCTGTCACAGTTCTGTTTTCTGGAGTCACAACACAAGACCATATAGACATTAGTGCTGTGGTTTCAGTCTCAGTTTCAGAACCAGTGCACTACAGTGTATATACACAGTATAATATACTGTGGGGTTCAAAGTGTTAGTTAGAAATTCTAAAAATTTGAAATCAAACAAGAAAGATAAATGAAGAAATACTCCAGGCAAGTTGGGACAATCTTTGTGCCAAATTGTGGCTATGCTTAAGGTTTCTAAAATGCTTAAGATATTCTAGAAAATGTCTTTCCATTCACAGGTGCTCAAAGTGTTCATTCTGCAACCCTACCCAAAGAGCCCCCCTTCCTGCTGTTGGAGGACCCACACCACAACCAGACAGACTCAAGCACACACTCCCTCACCAAGTCAAACACACACACTGTTAAACACATAATCCCTGATGCTCATTCACCAACACTGTCCTCGACTGACACACAAACACATGGAGCCACACAGTTAGAAATAGACTCAGACATGCTCACAGGCACTGACAGCCACTTTGTTAAACACTCAAAACAGGAAGCTGACACACACTCAGACACACACACTGCCGTCTTAGTACAAGTACAGCAGGTGTCTGCAGTCCAGGCAGCCAACACAGAGAGGTATGAAGAAACGACTGTATAAAAGACGTCTTCATGCCATAAAATGTTTTTAAAAATGTTCCCTTATTTTATACAATAAACTCGAAAAAGATTATATTTCATAAATGTCTTTGTCTCTGTCTCTCTGTAGCAATGAGTTTGATGTTGGTCCAGACCCAGATATTAGTCTGGCAGACATGTATCGCTGGAAGGTTTCTGCTTATGCTCCGTGCAGCTCAACCTGTACAACAGGTAAACAGTACCATCGTTTATCACATTTCAATTTCTGATCTTGTAGCTTTTGAAATATTTCTACTAAGGCTGGAAAAATACATTTTTGCTTAATTGGTCAACAAGTGTCGCTGATGTTGTATAATAATGTGTAATGATACATTATAGTTTTATATCATCATTTAAAAAAATTATTAAACAAACATTTTTCCCATGTACTTGTTTTTTTATACTACACATGCACTGTGTGTGTGTGTGTGTGTGTGTGTGTGTGTGTGTGTGTGTGTGTGTGTGTGTGTGTTACCAGGTATCACCACTAGCTACGCCCTGTGTGTTCGGTATGATGGAGCTGAAGTCGATGATAGTTACTGTGACTCTCTGACCAGGCCAGAGCCCACACATGAGTTTTGCATGGGGAAGGAATGCCCTCCAAGGTACCATCCTGCCTAATTTAACTTAATAACACATCATTAATGTTAGCAAAATGTCATTTATGTTTAGAAAACTGTGTGGTGATGTTTAACTAGTGTGGGAGATCAGAAAGTACATTTCAGATGACACCGACTGAGTTTTAAAGATGCAGGATCAATTCAAGAAAATCCAACTAAAACCAAAAAAAGTACAAACTATATGCAAGAATTTTGGTCTCAAAATATTCATTTAATCTTCTGTGCACATTGAATAGTTCATGTGCACTAAGCTGTCACCAAATTTATGGAAATGATTCCATCATCTTTTAATCCAGTGACCTATACAGAGGAGAACAGTAAACTACCTTTAATCATGCACAGGTTGATTATATTGTTGATAATGCTGCAGTTTCTCTGCACACTTTACTTGATGCTGTTGCCCCTCTGAAAAAGAAGTTAGTTAATCAGAAGTTAGAGGTTACCTCCATGGTACAACTCACAAATCCGTAGCTTAAAACAAACTTCTAGTAAACTTGAAAGGAAGTGGTGCTCCACAAATTTAGATGAATCTTGCTTAGCCTGGAAAGACAGATTAATAACGTATAAAAAAGCCCTCCGTAAAGCTAGAACCACATATTATTCCTCATTAATTGAGGCAAATAAGAACAACCCCAGGTTTCTTTTCAACACTGTAGCCAGGCTGACAAAGAGTCATAGCTCTGTTGAATCTACGATTCCCCTATCTCTCAGCAGTAATTAATGAATGAATTTCTTTACAAATAAAATTATAGCTATTAGAGAAAAAAATTATCAGATCCTCCCTGCAATTGACATGGACAGAATCACTTGTCAATCAGCTCTAGATTTGTTTGGAAGACTTCAGTCTTACTTAGACTGCTTCTTTCCTGTAGATCATGCAGAGTTAATTTCAGTAATTAATTCATCTAAATCTTCTACATGTCTCTTAGAGCCCATCCCGACTAGACTACTCAAAGATGTTTTACCTTTGATCAGTATGTCCATATTAGAGCAGATCAATCTATCTCTATTAACAGGTCACTTACCACAGGCTTTTAAGTTAGCTTTAGTAAAACCTCTACTCAAAAAAACCTACTTTTGATCCAGGGGTTTTAGCCAATTATAGACCAATATCAAATCTGCCCTTTATCTCTAAAATCCTTGAAAAAGTAGTTGTGAAGCAGCTATGTGACCAGCTATATTTGTCTATGAAACAAGAATGAAACTAATCAACCAGTTAGTCTTCAAGCTTGTTTAAAAGACATAAAGGCTTGGATGTCCTTCAATTTTCTACTCCTTAATTCAGACAAGACAGGGGTTATTTTATTTGGGCCTAAAAACCTCCTGACATGTTACCTAGTCAGATTGCCACTCTAGATGATATAGCTCTGGCCTCAAGTACTGCTGTGAAGAATCTTGGAGTCATCTTTGACTAGGAAATCTCCTTTACCCCCTACATAAAATAAATATCTAGAGTGTGCTTCTTCCACCTGAGAAATATTGCTAAAATTTGAAATATGTTGTCTCAAAGTGATGCTGAGAAACTAGTCCATGCATTTATTACTTCTAGACTGGAAAACTGTAATTCATTACTGATAGGATATCACATTAACTTACTCAAAAGCCTCCAGTTAATTCAGAATGCTGCAGCCAGAGTTCTGACTGGAATTAGCAAGAGAGATCATATTTCTCCTATAATAGCTTCTCTCCATTGGCTCCCTGTTAAATTCAGAATAGAGTTTAAAATCCTCCTCCTCACTTATAAAACACTAAATAATCAGGCTCCTTCATATCTAAAAGACCTCATAGAACCTTATTATCCCAGCAGAGCACTTTGCTGTGCTGGTCTACTTGTGGTTCCTAGAGTTTCCAAATGTAGACTGGGAGGCAAAGCCTTTAGCTATCAAGCTCCTCTTCTGTGGAACCAGCTCCCAGTCCAGGTTCGGGAGGCAGACACCCTCTCTACCTTTAAGACTAAACTTAAAACTTTCCTTTTTGATAAAGCTTATAGTTAGAGATCACTCAGGTGACCCTGAACCATCTCTTAGTTAAGGTGCTGAAGATTTAGTCTTCTGGGGGACCTCCCACATTACACTGAGCTCCTCTCCTCCTTTTTTCTCTTTGTCCACTCTTATGCCATCATTACATGCTGTTAACTTTGTTTCTTCTCTCTCCCCTAATTGTGCTTCGTTCTCCCCCCCCCCCCCCCTCCTGCTGCTCCTTGTTGTTGTATTGATCTCTGTTGCCTGCTGTTCTTTTCTCTCTCTCCTCTGTCCACTAACCCCAACTGGTTGAGGCAGATGGCCGCCCATCCTGAGCCTGGTTCTGCTGGAGGTTTCTTCCGTTAAAGGGAGTTTTTCCTCTCCACTGTTCCCTAGTGTTGCTCAAGTGGGATTGTTCGTCTTCAGTTGCTACTGAACTATTTTTTTTTCACCAGAAGTCAATCACAGATTTTCTCACTTTGCAGATGGGAGACCAGTGGCTGGAGCGACTGCTCTCGAACCTGTGGTGAGGGTGTTCAGTACCGCACAGTTCGCTGCTGGAAGATGCTGTCTCCCGGTCTTGACTCCTCTGTCTACGACTCGCTGTGTCTGTCACATGACCTGCACAAACCAGCAACTAGAAAGGTCTGCCACGGCCAGAGCTGCGGACCACAGTGGGAGGTGTCGGAGTGGTCTGAGGTAAAGCACCAATTACCTGTGATTATGTTGATGGCTGCAATTTTCAGTGGTAACATGTTCAAGTTTGATGCTTTAAAATAAGATATTGTGGTCAAAGCAGCAAAAACCAAAGCACTGCTGCTTTAAATTCTGTTAAATCAATGTTCATTAAAAAGACTTAAATTTAAAACCTGCTACTCAAAAGCAAATATCAGTAATTAGCCATTAGTAATAATTAACATTTGACTCATTAACGTTTGAGTAACCGGAAAGCAGAACAGGAAGAACTGAGTTGACAAACCTCTGGAGATTTCTCCTCTGTCTGGCAGGCACTGACAGGGACATTATCCCTCCACCATATGCTAGGTCTGCCCTGGAATGTCTCCCCAGTCGGGTGGTCCCAGGAGATCCACAGAAGTGTGCAGCTCGGGGGCATCCTTACTAGGTGTCGTAGGGTTTATCTCAGTGTTAAAAAGCACTCGTTCATTTTGGTTGCTTATTCTGGTTTCATTATTTCTGTCGCTGCAAGCTTGTGACTATGTGACGTCAGATAGAATTTAAACAGCATTTGGAATCTTCAAAGTAATAATTGTCTAAGGAGACAAATGACTATGATTATTTGTCTATATTATATTATTTTAAATCAGCAGCAAGACTTTAGAAATGTCATTGTGAACAGCTCTCTGCAATTGTCAGTGCAGCTTCATGCAGCAGTGCGTGTGTGTTGGTGCATGGTGCGCTGTCAGCTAATGTTGATTTCTTGATGTGCATACACACAAACATCAGCAGCACACACAGTGGTTTTGTCTCTGTACAGGACAATGTTCACATGAACACTAAGAATGAAACGGAAATCAGGAACATGATATAAAAGGCAACGGATCATGACCTGCACAGTGTGGTTTTTGATCCATATCTGTAAATGGCACTTTTGATATTGATGGTGACGAATAGTAATAGTTGTCTGTTGAATGGATGTTTGCAGTGCTACAACATTAATACAGTACAGACAGATGTTACCTCAAATACAGTGAACAGCTTTTCTGCAGTATTGATGTTTGTTTGTGTCTGTGCATGTCAGTGCTCGGCACGTTGTGGCTCTCGCGGTGTTAGGACTCGGGAGGTCCGGTGCTCCATGGAAATGAGGCTATGTAATAAGTCCTCTCAGCCAATAGAAAGTCAGGAGTGTGAAGGCCCGCCCTGTGACAGAAGATGGACAGTTTCGGACTGGGGACCTGTGAGTTTTAACGCCGCACACAGCCGCAGCACTGAATGATTGTGTGTTTTGTTTGTGGAAATTGTAGCTTCAGTGTGACGTTTCAGTGACAGTATGTGTCTGCCAGTGCTCAGGTGTGTGTGGACAGGGAAGGATGGTGCGCGCAGTGATGTGTCGATCATCAGGAGGGGTAGTGATGTCAGAGGAGCAGTGTGACCAATCGCTGCGCCCGCTGGCTATCTACCCTTGTGGTGACAAAGACTGTGCCCCCCACTGGGTGGAACAGGAATGGCAGCAGGTAAAGCTTAAAAGAAACAGTCATCACTTTACTTTCGAGACAGGTTTGTGTAGCTCTGTATCTTATTATTTTTAAATAATTTGTGCGCGTGTGTGCGCGTGTGTGTGTGTGTGTGCGTGTTTGCATGTGTTTGCGCGTGTGTCAGTGTAATGCTACATGTGGCCGTGGTGTGCGGCACCGTCAGGTAGTGTGTGCTGGTCTGGAAGGTGGTGTGTTTAAAGAATTTCCAGATAGTAGCTGTGACCAAACCAAGAAACCAGAAACCAGCTCCTCCTGCTTCCAGAGACCCTGCTCAAAATGGTTCACCACATCCTGGTCCCAGGTAACTGCCTGTCTGCGTGGATACCAGACAGACTGTGTGTAACCATAGTGATCTCAAACAGATGTGGTCATTTTTATAAATTCTCTCTAACTTCATTGCCTCCTGAGTCATGTTTTATCTATTTACATGTCTCTGTATTTGACATCAACAATATATAGGGAGAAATCTCTCTCCTTTGCTCACAGTGCAGTAAGACCTGTGGGACTGGTGTCCAGGTTCGAGAAATAAAGTGTTACCAGGGGGAGGAGCTGGTAACCAGGGGCCACAGCTGTGACTCTGCCCTCAAGCCAAAATCCAGACAGAGCTGTGAAATCCAGACCTGTCCAACCCCAGGTACAAAAACAAAGAAGTGTAAGCGTTTGCGCATTCACCCGGATTTCTGGAGGAAAAACTGAACTTGTAAATGTGTTGCTGCAGTGTCCTGAATGAATTAGGTGTAAAATGTAAAGTTTTTCTGGCTTTTTTGTCTGCAGCAGCATCTGGAGACAGCTCCTGCCAAGACAAGCCAACAGCCAACTGTACCCTGGTCCTAAAGGTGAAACTGTGCTCCCATTGGTACTACAGGAAGGCTTGCTGCCAGTCCTGTAAGGCACCGAAACCCTGAAGTCATCTTAACTGTAATCTCCTCCCTTAAACCCTCAGCACAACCCACTGGTACCAATAGTCACTCTCACTACATTCTAACTGGTGCTACACAAACGCCTGCTGCTAGCAACGTGAGGCACATCAGTATTTACTTTATTACTGTTACCCTATCACTGATGTCAAAGGGCAGCAGGTTGTCACTTCCTTAAACCTGTTAATGTTACTTCTTTATTCTTGTTTCCTCACACTTAGAGTTGCCCCTAAACCTTAATAGATATTTAGAGAATAGTATGATCACTTCTGCTTCCCCAAACACTCAGAGCACAACTCCTCCTTTGTAGCAATATTTTACACCTGACGATTACCTGATGTACTGAACAACTCCAGACCCCTTCATGACACAGTCTGCTGAGCTGCCCTACCTCACAGACGCCCTAAATCATCAACCACCTCCTCCCAAGACAATGTGAAGACAAACTAGCTTAAGGACACTGGGACACGTGTTCATCTGTTTAACTCTTAAACATCAGCAGTAAATCAGTCATTTGACATACATATTTCCTCTGTGTTTTATTTGTATCCTCCTAGCTATTGCATTCATCTTTTTAAGAGGACTCCTCATCCACCCATCTCTATAACAATCAGTCCAACACCCACCTCATGAGAAATTCATGTTCTCTGTAATAAAAGTCTGTTATCTATCCCGTCCCTCACTTCTTCATACTGTGCTCTTCATCACATCCAAATCACATGAAAGTGCTGCAGAAGCTTTGTTGTTACTGTGACAACGAACCATCAGACCAGACCTCTGATCGGAGGTGCAGTCTTCTTTTCTTCTTCTCATCCACATTATACCTACAGAAAAACAGACAGTGTTTCAGACATCTTAAAAAAACCACTTACTGCACTTCAAGACGGCTACAACAGCTGGTAGGTTTAATGATAGTTAAACTTAACACACATTGTTCTAAATGCGTTCAAAGTACAACTTAAGTTAGATCCAAATGTTTTTTTTTTTTGCTAAGATACATTTATATCAGTTGAACTCCCAGGATGTTTTAGCCTAGCTTAGCATAAAGATTGAAGGTGGAGGGAATCTGCTTCCGTAGCTACAAAAGTCAAAAATAGAGCAGGACTTCTACCCCCCAATTAGATTGATACATACAGATATTAAAGTCCTGTGACAGACTGGTGATTTGTTCATACTGTATCCTACTTAATGCCCAGTGACCGCTGGACCGATTGGCTCCAGGGTCCAGGAAAAGCGGTTAAGATGGTGGATGAATCCATATAGAAATAGAAGTAGTGGATATTTCTCTTTGCTTGTGTCTCTAATGTCTTTGCAGAAATGTTGAAATGTTCTTTTAAATGAATACATTTTTGCTGTATAAGGAATTTAAAACGCTAATGTTGATCAAAGGTCTCGTAAATGTGAGAGCTCAGCTGTGAAAATACAGCACTGGGTTTGTTCTATAAGAATAAAAAGTAGCAGAAGCCAGGAGCAGCTGAGGACACAGGAATGTGGTGCTGGACCAGTAATACACTGGCCTCTCCCAGAGTGCTGTTCACCTGTTGTTACACTGCCCACAGAGCTGCTGTTGTCTCAGTGTAATGTGTCTCACATAAGGAATAAAAGATTGTCTGTCTGTTTTGGACAAGTGTCCGTGTCTGACCTCTTGACTGCTGCTCCTCTCAGTGGACAGATGCTGGACTGAGGCTTGTAGCACATCGTGATGGTCACACAACTATTTCCCAGCGAAAGCTTCAGGTGGTTTTCAGAAGGATGTGAAAAGACATAAAAGGCAAGCAAATAGTCGGAGTATAAGGAAAAGCTTAAATTTCAATACTTCCCAGCTTAACTGTTGTAATTGAAGCTGGGTTGTATGGAAACTACACAGAGGAGACATAAGAGGACATAAGGTACGTGAAACACGACCCAATCCCTCTTCTGTTTGTCATTATCGAGTATTGTCTCGGGTGTTCTAAACGATTGTAATGCGTTTAGAACACCCACCCCTCTTACGTTCAATTTGCAATGCCATGGTTACAAGAGATGGGATCCCAATAGGATAACACCTTGGTGAAATCAAATCAGTCACGCAAATGCACACAAAGCAACTCGTGGGAACTGGTCTCCACAAGTCAGTGTGAGTCCTTTACTACCAACCAGACAGACGACCACCAGGTGATTATTTCATTATCAGACTTTTACAATATTAATATGTGATTTATTTATTTTTTAATGTTTTTGCTAGAAAAGATCCCTGATGTGCGTTTGTGCTTTATCTGCAGGAAAGTCCATCATCTGCAGAGACGAGGTAGGTCCTTCCATCTGAACATTGCAGTGAGAGTAGCTGAGCTGTATTATATGTAAGAGACTAGATTATTTCTAACTCTGACATATGACAGTATAGAAAGTATTTGACTTTGAAACCAAGTCATTTAGTTCACCCTGTGCTGGAGGCTGGAGTTTCTGTTGCTACACAAGTGTTGATCATGTTTTGAATTCAGGCAGGAACTTCATTTAACTACTGCTAACCTGACTGTACTTCAGACAGCATGTCACAGAAAGGTAATGGGGTAAATGGCACAATACTAACTGAAATATAGTTGAGTAGAAGTATAAAGTAAAGTTAGAGTGTATTCAAGGAGTATTTGAAGATTTGTACTTTATTTTCAAGGACAGGCCGCGGATGACGTGAACCTTCATAAACACAACCACTGCAGTTTATTTTGGATTCCACATACATCATCATGCTGTTGACAGGAATAATGATCAGAGCACTAAAAGTGAATAAAAAAAACATTAACATCTTCAACAGGAAGCAGCAGGCTTGAGCCCCAGTCTGCTTTAGAGGATTAAGGAGTAACACATTGTTGGTTTCTAAGAATTTGTTGACAGTAGGAAAAGTATAGAATAACGTCATAGAGTGACCCTTTAATTACTCTACACCATCTGACTCTGCTGTCCCGTGTTTGTCCAGATGCTTCTTAAAGCTACAGCGTTGCTGCTCGCAGTCATGTGTTCGCGGTACGTGGATGACTCTGTGTGTTTCCCTAACGGCAAGGTGGAAGGTGCCTGTGACAGCATGACGCCTCAACATGGACTCTTCACCTCCTCCACCAGCAGCCCACCATACACTGTGTCTGCCTCTAGTGACACCTACAGGCCTGGTCAAGTCATTACAGGTACATATGCTCTTACTGTATGTTACTGCTCCCTGTCAGGTATCTTACTGTATGTACGTATGTTATACTACAGTTCTTTAGCTAGAGGCAGAGCTTAATATCACACATACACACATACGTTTGTAAGTAACATAATTAGTGTTACTTAGAATAAATAGACTAATTCCATTAGTCACAAACCTGACTGTATATCCTCCTCAAACTAGAAGCATTATCATCCTGCCTGCATTCTTACTCTGCCCTGTTTACAGTGACGGTGGAAGTAGTGAACAACTCCACAGTGTTCGAGGGTTTCCTGCTGCAGGCCAGGAGCAGACAGGGAAACGGTACAGTCTGGTGTTTCTTTCCAGTGTGCTTTAGAAAGTCATACACATGTCAGTGTTTGTTAAGGCCGAGATGCATCATGAGGAACATTGTTTATTGGTTTTTAATGATACAAATGATGCCACAGCACCTGTGTGGAATAAATGTTTCTGCTTCCAGATCTGATGAGGCCCCTGGGGATGTTCAGCAACATTAACACGGACATGTTTACTGCACTAAACTGTAGGAATATGGAGGTAGTGGACAGTATTTAAACAAGTTTTTCTGCACATATTCTGAAAGTATTACATTTGCTGTCATTGATAAATTCACCTGTATGTTTGTGTGCGCAGAACTCTGCTGTTAGTCAGGCATCAACAGCCAAGAAAAAGAAGGTTGATTTGACCTGGATGGCACCTAACGACACTAACTGTGGAGATATCTACTTCAGGTAGAAAAAAGTTCAACCAAAACACCACACAATTTCCTCATCTTTAACCAGATCTGATGAGCGTACACCAAAATCTAAACCTGAACAATATAAATCATTGGCAGTTCTCTGACTGCATCCATCACGTTATCATATATTGTTGACAGTGCCACTGTGGTCAGGAACTTGTCAGTGTTCTGGGTTCAGCTGAACAGCAGCACTTTGAGAATGGACAGCAGTGGAAACTCTGCAGATGGAGTGAGTACTCACTCGCTGGTTGTAGTAGCTATTTGTGAGCTCTGCATAATCTGACTGACATATTTCTTTTTCTCTCCAGGCCTCCTCCTCCTGCTCAGCGCTACTCTTCATCAGTCTGCTGAGCCTGTGTGTTTACAACTGAGACACACATGCATGTCTTTAACATAATATCTCCCCCAGCCCCTCACCCTGATTTTATTAACAGAATAATTGTCAAAACAAGTCAGTTTCTCATCCTGATGTTATAAGTGCTGATGGTGAAAGGGACAAATATTCTTGTTTTGATCTTAATATTAATTATTAGTTAAGAATCAAGTTTTGTAGAATTGTCCCAGTCATATATGAAAATGTCCTTTAAAACCATTCTTAATAAAGAGCACGATGCTGTGAAGAAGCAGACAAAGAGCAGAGTGATGTAACAGTTTATTCAGCGCTAACAGAGCAAACATGACAGACTGGTGAAGTGGCAGGTACATGTACAGAAAGAACATCATCTGGATCTGGGTTACAGATGGAACATGATGGTGAATCGTCCACGTGTCCAGCAGTTCTCCAGTGCATCGTTTACTACACTTTTAATGGTCTACATTAACTTTAACAGCCCTCATGCTGCTGCTCCAGGGGTAAACTAGTGTGCTAAAGTAGAGTAACAAAAGTGCTACAGCAGATAACAGGACTTCAGTCTTTACTATGAGGAACTTGATAAACTGTTGTAGACCAGTCATCCACTTGTTGCAGTGTATCGTACATCAGAGTCACACTGAGTTCTCTACTTGCACATCAACTGTAACAGTTCATGTTGTCTGTTACCACATTCCTTCTGTCTGAGAGAAATCTATCATGTTATTCAACAAGTCCTCATGTGTTACACCTACAGCTAGAACACCATCAGAGATCTACAGCGTGGCCACACACAGAGAGAAAAAAAAACACAGCACAAACTGGTTTTACACACTAACACACAGTCGAGTGATGCCACAGAAAGACTGGAAACAGCTGGAAGACTGGATTTGCAGGATACTGTCTTAGACTCTAAAAAGGCATCAGGTGAAGAGTTTATGGGACAAGGCGCTTTAAAAGGACTGACGTGAACAAAGTGTGTACTGGACATGACTGCTGCTACAGCTCTTAATCAGTCACCTTAGAGTGACCTGCTCAGGTTGTAAACACAATATTCTGTGTGTGTGAGAGATGTCCCGCGCCTTAACTGAACAAAGATTACTAGGCTACAGGAAGTCTCATCTGTTTGCTAACACATCAATCGCAGCCTGCTCTTAACTTTCTGCACATTAAAATGACGACACACACAGTAAAATCTCATATTTAACTGCAGACTATCAAGGAAACTTTTTATGAGTTTGTTCTACATTGGCCAGAACAGTAGAGGAACTGAACAGAAATGTGCATTCTGAATTGAAATGCTGGTTGCTTTTTAAGAAATCCTCTGCTGAAGATTATTCAAGTGGTCACACTGACAGTAACATCTGTAACACAGTAACACACTGTGTGACCATGTTTGAACACTGAATCACCATTTTTGAATCCAGCTCCTCTCAGCTACAGTACAGCAGAACCTATGACATGACGGGATTCGGGCTGATGGTCACCTAGAGGTCATAGAGGACCTCCAGCACAGTGGCCAGAGACCAGGCCTGGGTCTCACAGCTGAACGGGCAGTGCTGGCCGTTCTCGTTGGTGAGCTCTGGCAGGCCCTTCCATAGAGACCTGAGGAGCAGAGGGGCAGGTTGAGAGTTGGCACAGACAGAGAAATACAGGGGGGGGGTGACAGGTGACAGCTTTACCTCTCCAGGTGGGTGTAATGACGTGACAGAACGTTTTTAACCAGGTTCACTGTTTGGGCATAGGTCTCCTCCCCCAGCTTCTTGGCAAAGTAGAGTTTAGCACGCAGGAAGTAGCCAACTGGCCACAGCCACTCCTACACACACACACACACACACACACACACACACACACACACACACACACACACACTGTTAGAGACAGTATAAGCAGGTAGCATCAGTTAGAAGGTGGATACACAAACTGAACCTGACAGAACCCGTTGGTACCCGAGGGACTGTTTGTGATTGCTGGTGTGACTCACCGGGCCTTGGTGGTAGTTGAAACCTTTTGCCACGTTGTAGTTGTCATTGTCCAGTGCATTGTCGTACACACCACAGTACACCATGTCACTGGCACAACACAAACAGTCTGTCAGTGTGTGACTCCACATAAAACAACATGATTTTAAGTTAAACATGGTTTCACTGGAAACTAGGATAGATACAGTAGATCATCCACATGTCTAACGTGTCCTTTGTGTGTGTCTGTGTGAAAATGTCTTACTCTGGGTCGAGTGTCTTCATTCCTAGTGGTCCCAGCAGTTTCTTCTCAGCCGCCTCTAAAGCCTTCCAGGCTCTCTCCACTGTGAACAGCTCCGGAGCCTTTAAAAACAGACATCACGCATCACGGCAACCAATCATAGCTCAGCGATGCAGGTACTCGCCACACTAAAGAGCTGCTCCCTCAACATGACAACTGTCACACTGATGTGTCTTTCTACCTACCACCACCATGCTGATCGTGAAGTTGGGTCTCAGCTGGTAGTCACACCAGGGGCTGGAGGCTCCGCAGCTGTCTTTATAAATCCCCTTTTTATGCACCAGGTCGAGCCGTTTCTCATTGGGGTCCTTCGGGTCCCCAGACACCCAAAAATCTGCTTCGAAGGATTGCTGGAGCTGCTGGTTCCACTGGGAGTAGGAGACAAACACTTCTCTGCCTGGAACACAGTGGAAATGATCATTATGAACGGCTGAGTGAACGTGTTTCACGTTGTTACCCTGTGTGCGTGTGTAAAATACCATCTCTGTGGACTTTTGCTCCATCATAAGGAAACAGTCCTTTGGCATGGAGCTCCACAACCCAGCGGACAGCTGACTTACTGAGACCAACTATCTCGACTGCTGCTCCGTCTCTGGACACAGAAAGAGTCAGAGACCAGTCAGTCTGTGGCTGAATGACACGTTTCATTCAGTCTATGAAACATCACACACAGATGTGCCTCACCTCGGAGTAGCGGGCATGCCTTTGTTCCTTGCTCTCTCGCTCTCCCCCATTTTGTCCATCCACGTGCCACAGTTAAAGCGGTTTCCCCCGGTGACGAAGCCAGTGGCAGGATCCACTTTAGCAACTACGCTGAACCCTGAAGGGGGGAGAGACAGCTCTGAACTGCTTGAGCTGCGGGTAAAGTCGAGTGTGGACAGTTAATGTCTTACCTTCGTCTCTCATGTTCATGTCTATCTTGGGTCCGGCGTTTCTCTCTATAAAGGAGATTCCCTCTAGGTGGCGCTGCAGCGCCTCATGGATCACATCATACAGAGGCTGCTCCTACACACACAAACACGCAGAAACAAAGTTTACGGTGAAACACATTTAAGCATCAGTGTGGTCTGTAGTGTTTACACACTGGACATGTTGCTGAGTCGTGACTAAAAAAAGACTGTGGCAGACAGCAGGGCACTGTGTGTGTGTGTGTGTGTGTACTGTACATACCACCTCTCCTGGTTTGCGGGGTTCACAGTCATCTGTGGGGTACATCCGTGTAACTGGGCAGTTAAGGATTTCATGACCTTGGGGAACGTGGGTAGTGTAGTCCTGAGCAAAAGCACAGAATTTCAACATGAAACTACTGAGCATAATATGTATGTTAGAAACACTGATGACCTGGACTCTGTAGTGTCACTGAACAGCTCACATCACATTATGGATGAACTACCCTCTGTACTGTCCATGAACACAGCACAAAAAAGTGAGATGGTCACTTACAACAAGAGTGTGTGTGTGTGTGTGTGTGTGTGTGTGTGTGTGTGTGTGTGTGTGTGTGTGTGTGTGTGTGTCTACCTGGATGCACTGCAGCCACCACCACACAGCATCACGACAGTTGTATCTGGCACAGCGTCCCTCACCCAGCAGGTTGGGGATCAACCCGTGACGCAAGGTCCCCGCAAAGGCCAGGATGATGTTACTATGGAAACCACAAGAGGTCAAATGTTCAGAGTTCAGTTGATAAACTTCCTGAAAACGTAGGTATAGTGCAAATCTTCAAAATAAAAGCCTCTAAAAACACTACAGCCATGAATGTGCACAAAGTGTGTGGCTAAGATTACACATTACCGAGCCTCCGTGTGTCTCCCAGTGAGAAGCATCAGTCCTCTGAGAGCGATGAAAGTGTCTCTGCCCCAACAGCGGAAGATTCCAGAGGAGAAATGAGGAAGACCTGAAGAAATAGTTGCAACAGTGTAGGTATATTTATATGGATTTAATATTTAAAAATTCTATTCTTATATCAAATCTATAAAAGCTACACAAAACCATTCAATTTGTCTTTTGCTAGGTTACCTGCAGCAAGTGAGACACAGCACTGCTCCTTCTGGCCTGTGATTGGACTGACACGATAGGGAACATCCTCTAATTTTGCAGAGAGGGGAGGGAGCGCAGGGAAGCGCCCGACTCCACACATCTGAACTGAACCCAGCGCCAGGTGACGAACGAAGCTGGAGCCGTTCTGGACAAAACTGGACGAAGAGACAAAACATCAACAAGCAAGAAACGAGTGTATTCAAACAACAGCGATTCTCATTATCTATCGTACCTCGACATGAGCTTGAAAGAAGCATCCAGGGCTGTGGTGTAGGCCGACACCAGTATGGCGTCAAAGTAACAGGGAATGAGGTAGCGTGGGATGTGTTTCAGATAGGTAAACATGGCTCCCAACCACTGACCCACCTGCAGACACACACACAGAAACCTCACACATACTGCAACACTCAACACCCAAACTATCTGTTTGGTAATCTGGGCGAACTGGCCCTTTAAGATAATAGCCTCCTCACCTGTGCCAGTGGTCCCTCTCTGTTCATCAGCCTGTTAGAGACAAAGTCTATCAGCCAGTCTCCTTGTCTGAGGTTAGCGCACACAGGATGGCCCAGGTCGTTGTTAGGACGGATGTCAGCCAACACCGACATCAGACCTGCAGAGACACAACAACAACCCTTCCTGACACTTTTTCTTTCCTGTATATCTGTGTCACTTGAAGGATTCAGTCAATCATTCAGCCTCCAGCTTCGTCTGTTCTCTGTTATTCTATAGCTACCTTGTAGTCCAGCGTATTTGAGGGTCTCCCATCCAGGGATGTTGTAAGAGCCTCCACCATCTTCTTGTTCTTCTGAGTCACAGCGAAACAGTAACACGTTCAGATCCGCTAACGTCAGTCCAGACATCAGCCTGTGAAACACACAACAGTTCACACGTGCTGCAGTACCGTCTGGTTCAGTGCAGAGTGAGCCACACACTTTCAACCCGTCAGAGCAGCCCAATTATTTCTGCCGTCAGTTTTGGAGCCTTTTTCTTTATTCAAGATCTTAAAAACTTTATTAATCCCAGAGGGAGACTGTTTTGGCTTGTTCCAGTAATACGTGAAGGTGTGGCAGAGTCTCATGCTGCTGCCAACTCTGTTCTCAACAGCAGCATATTGTAGCCTGAAAGCTTAGATGATCTGTGCAGTTGTTTACTTACTGTGCCAGTGACGTCTGCAGCACTTCAGGTGGGTTTTCATCCGCCGTGCTGCCTCGCCTGTACTTTGGGCTGAACTGGGACAGATAATATCTCAGGATCCCCACCAACTTCTGAGCCTTGGGGTCCAAACTAACCCTGTGAGGGGGAGAAACGGCTGTGACAACATCTGATCAGAATGTGTGTGTGTGTGTGTGTGTGTGTGTGTGTTCTACCTGAAGGCGATGACACTGCCAGGAGTCAGTTTCTGAAAGGTGATTTCCTGCACAAACTCGGATCGACCTTTAGACGTCACCCCGGCCTGCTTCACCACTGTGCTGTCCTGTAACTATATACAGCACATAACGTATATATTTTTAATATTTAATCATTGTTTACATTTGCATATTTCTGTGACATGTTTAAGATTGAAACGATCATGCTGGTATTTACAGGGATATGCTCTTTTATTTCCACAGTGTATTCAGGCAGGCCGTTGATGTAGTTGTCATCCTTCTTGTATGTCCCAGCATGCCTTTCCACTGTCCTGGCCTCCAGTATCACTTCCTCGATCTTCCCTGCAGAGAAAACAGTGAACATTCTCATTGCTGGGAAACCTGATCAGGATCTAACCAGACTGGTGTGAAATGTGATGCTGTGGTCATCATACCAGGTATGAACATGGGCGGCACGTTGCTGTCATACTGGTGGGTTTTGGGGTCCTTGAAGGCCGTCCTGCACACTGACACTACAGACTGGTGGGTGCTGGGACAGTGGCGAGTAATGGCGACAATATCTGCGTCGACCTGGTCTACATACACCTGAAGAGGGAGATGTTTAGAAATTAAACTTAGATGAACTGTTCACTGAAGTTACCACAAGTTAGGAAGCAGCAGCACAGAAACTCATTTCAACTTCCTGTTCTATAATTACAATCCCAAACAGACTGATGTTTTGTTTTGTTGTGTGTGTACGCACAGTATATTATTGTTGTGTACCTGTATGAATCCTCGAGCAGCCAGTTCCTGGTGGAGCTTGTTGAGTGCTAGTTTCCCAGCTATGACGCCACTGTGAGATCCCACCTCACCGGCTGAGGTAGCGGGCGCAGAGGCGTTCCACTTGGGGTAAAATCGTTCCTCCTTCACCACAGAGATCTACACACACACACACACACACACACACACACACACACACACACACACAGTCAGGACTGTCTCTTAAACTATTAAATCTGCTTTGTGTGTGTGTTACATCCTTGCAGCTGCAACAATTAATAATTGAATCATTTAAGTCATTTATTTGTGGCTCTGAGTTCTGAGGGCTCAAAGATCACAAGCATCCAATACTTTACTTTTCTTTACTTTGCAGACGCTTTTATCCAAAGTGACTTACAAGGAGAAGACAAAAGAAGAAGCAATTACCATTCTGAGTTACTATACTAACACGGTATGTTAGAGACCTATTGCTAATTAACCTCATTAGTTATCAGATGTTCTTCCAGCTTTTCCTTGTTAGCACAACTTAATTTTCCAGCCTTTGAATGCCTCTTTCCCAACCTTTTTGAGACATGTAGCTGCCATCAATCAACATGACCTGATTTTATTTCTTCAAATGGTTCATGTTCTTAGTTTATAATCTCATATTTTCAATATGTGCAGACCTGACATATTATTATATTGTCTGTGTGTGTGTGTGTGTGTGTTGGAAAGTAACCTGGTGTGGTACTAATTCATCATATCCTCTGGTGGAGCCTGTAGCACAGCACGCCATGGACACAACAGCAGAACTGGGAAGAGAGTCCAACGCTGAACGCAGCTGTGAAACAGTCAAACCCACAACAGTTACACACTCGACATCTCTGAACCATTACATTACACAGCAGTGACCTCCATCTTGAGGCAACTAATGTTAATCTATATACAGTACATACACACAACTGTTTTTACAGTCATTTTCATTGTGCAGCACTTTGTTTTTAAAAGTGCTATAAAATTAAAATTATAATTATTATTATTCAGCATCTTCATTGACTCAACCGTATCCTAATCTAACTCTGAGTCACTCACCTGTATGGGGCACTCGTTGTCATGGGTTACATCAAGAAACATGGCATGAGCAATGGAGGGCATCAGTGGACGGAGACTGGGCTGAACAAAGGCTCCTACTGGCTCACCTCCATAACGATAGACCAGTCTGCCCTCCTCATGACTGTCTCCAGCTGACATGGCCTCTGTCGACAGGAGGAGGGTGAGACAAGGGACACAGGTTATCACAACACAACACATACAGCACACTGGGTGGGTGAGTTTAGTGTCATTTTGGCCACATTCCAGCCAGCGGATGAACAACACCAGTCAACTTTTAACACAGATATTTAAGCTGCTGCTGTTGTTGAAGCTGAAAAATGAAATCAGTGAAACTTAAATGAAAGTTTTTAATACAAATGTATGAAGACAGAGTTCTTGTAAAGTATTTAACTAGAGAGAAGTCTGCTCTTTGTCTGTTTGCTTACTGTACTGACTGGTATTGTAAACATTAAATGTGTTTTTTTTCTTTGGTGAAAATCTAATCACATTTTAGGACTTATTTATGCAGGAAATTGTTTGCTGCTAGTGTATGTAGTGTACGTACAACACTGTACCTCGTATGAGTGATGCTATCCCTAGCTTGGTCACAAAGACGTTATCCAGCTCCTCGCTGCCGGTAAACAGTTCAGCCACCACATACAGGTTAGGACACACTGCTCTGGCCACATCCAGCATGAACTGCTCCAACACAGCAAGGCAGCACACCAAAACCAAGAGTCAGTGTGGGTGGGTGTAGAGAGAGGACGGAGGGGCGGGTTAGAAGAGAAGGCAAGCGTAAAAAAAAAAATTAGAAACAGGATGAAGAAGAGGAGAGTTAATGTGAAGGGGAACAGCCAGTCAGTGACAACAGGCATCAAAGTAACCACACCATGCAGCCAGAGGGTGAGAGTAAAGACACAGGTGGAGACAGAATGGAGAACAATGCAGTGAGGAGAAGAGAGAGACAAAAACACAGTCAGTTAGTTCATGCATGGGTTTTGTACCTCGTATGAGGCTGCTAATTCCCAGCCGGTTAACAAACACATTGTCAATCAGCTCGCTGCCTGTAAACAGCTCAGCTATCACATACAGATTGGGTCTGACCGCTCTGGCTGCATCCAGCATGGCCTGGACACGGCAACACATCAGCATTACAGACAGGGAGAGAAGAAGAGTCTGCTGTTACCACAGACACACTTATCTACTATATGCTGCTGGACTGGCCTTCAGCAATGTTCACACAAGTTTGGACGTTGTTTACATATATAAACATGACAGTAGTGTTTATTAGAAGAATGCTATGTTACACTGAAGTAGAATATCCAGCTCCGTCTTTTAAAACTGTGTGTGATGACGTAGGAAAATACCTCAGCCACATGTAACGGTGTAGAGTGGCAGTTGTCCAGTCTGACTCCATGGAAATATCTGGCTGTATTTTCAGTGTATTTCTTCATGTGGGCCCACAGGTACGGGCAGTCCTCAGGTCCGTTGCCATAGCGCAGTTTGACACTGTCGCCCCAACAGATGAGCTCCCGACGCATGTACACATTAGAGCCTACAGGGAGCAAACATGCAGTTTTTATGCCTGAACATATTTAATACTGTGTCTACTAGAGGTGGGAATCACCAGAGACCCCACGATGCGATATTGTGACAATACTTAAATCAATATTATAATATTATTACAATATTACAATATTATTGTGATTATAAATGTTCTGTGATATGCTATAAGTATTGCGATACGATATTCAACAGCAAATTATGTTCATAATGGTGAACTTTGTCAAAATACATTTAATCTAATAAAAAACTCTTCACTTCAATCATTTTTCTTGCTGACAAACTGTCTGTATTACAGTTTATTCCAACTTCACTGGATGCAAATATGTGGACTACTGTGCAATTACAGTTATTTTGAACACTAAAAAGTCTGTTTTTTTTAAATTTGCATACAAAATATCAATATTTGGTGTCACTGTATCAATAGAATATCACCACGCGTACTATACGTTATCGATTTTTTTCCCCCACCCCCACTGTTTACATCTATTTTTCCTGCACTTGCTTTGTAAGTTGTTTTCCATGTTCACCTGGTTCCGCAAAGTTGCGCAGTGGATCATCACCCATCACCCAACCGTTGTGAGCCAAGAAGTGACATGTCTTGTCCGGCTGGTCTAACAGCTGCATCTCCTCCTCCAGAGTCATGTCCTGATATGGGAAGGTGAAATACCTGGGACAGACAGATGATAACACATCAGTGATCATGAACCTCTCATCCCAGTGATTCAGCTTTGACATTCACACCTGAACTACCTTGAGTCTGTATCACCCATCAGCATAGTTACTGTAAAACTGATCTAAATATCAGGAAGTTTTGCCCTTTTCTCTTTTTCCAGCCTCCACCTCTCCTTCTCGTTCAATAAAACACCCATTCTTTTTCATTTCTTTGTAAACCCACATCTTTAAACCTGTTACCTGGTAACCAGAGGGTTCTTCCTGTTAACAGGACCCAATTTAGGTCCATGTGCAGCCAGACGCTCATACACTACGTTTCCCACTAAGCAATTGGCAGCCTGGAAGTAAAAACATCACACAAAGTACATGATGATTCCTGATGAATACAATATTTTGACACAGTCTACACTTAAAGCACATTTTGACCGACTAGGGCAACAAAAAATCGTTGACACGTCAGAAACAGAACTTTCAATAGAGGCTCCATTCACAGAAAACCACATTGGTTTTTGTAACTACAACGTCTGGGGGAAGTATCGTTTGTTATTGTTTGTCAAGACTGCACACATGCTTGTGAAATATGATCTCTGTTGACTGGAATTGGCAAGAGAGACACATTAGCTTCTCTCCATTGGCTCCCTGTAAAATCTAGAATAGTTTAAAATCCTTCTCTTCAGATATAAAGCACTAAATAATCTGCCCCATCATCTTAAAGGCCTCATTGAACCTTATTATCCCTGCAGAGAAGTTTCCAAATGTAGACTGGGAGGCAGAGCCTTTAGCTATCAAGCTCCTCTCCTAACCAGCTCCCAATTAAAGTTCAGGAGGCAGACACCCTCTCTACCTTAAGTTACTCTGTAGTTCTAAATATATATGGGTGTTTTTTTTTACTATTTTTTTGTCTCTCCCGCTATGTTATTCCTCTGTCCTACAGCGTCCATTACAATTAAATACACATTTTCAATTATGCAAATTACTCAATGACGTCATTTAGCAACTTCTAGTGTCACGTGAACATCAGAACAGGATGTGCAACCACAGGTCAAAGGCATCAAAATAGTCAGGCATGAAATAATTATCCTGACTAACGATTAGTCGTCTACCAAAATAATCATTAGTTGCAGCCCTACTGTCCACATACTGATCATACCTGCTCCTGATGCTGTTGGATGATGTGGAGCTGTTCTGCATTCAGCTCATTCACTTTCTGTCTGAACCACCCACAGCACTCCTCAATGTGCTGCGGGGAGGAGCTGTAAAAACAAAAGGAACATACTCTGCATTCTGCAAGTACAACATACTGTGAATATTCAGCAGAGAAACAGCAGAAAAAGAGACTACTGGAATGTCAGCATGACTATTTCAAAGTATCTGTGCAGATGAACCTCTTCAAACTTGACTTACAGGTGAGAAACTGCACTGGTACACAGGATTAAACGCTGAATATACTGTGAAACTACAAACTTCCACCATAGCTTTGAATAGTGATTTTCAGCATCTGCAATGGAAGCAGGCAGCAGTAGATGAGAGTTTACTGAGTTAAAAGTAAAGTAGTTCTGAGTCAGACCTGTGAGGAACAAATGTCTCCAGAGCAGAGTCCATGTCCACTGTGTTGCCATAACGACGGTACTGTGGGTCCTGGATGACCTTCAGGCCGTGCTTCCCTCCAGTCTTACTACAGTCTGGCTTGCTGCCTACAACCACATAAACACAGAGGATATTTTAGTATTTAAATAGCAAGTCAATACTTCAGCTAGGGAGGTCAAGGATTAATCAACGATCATCATGATTGTCTGATGTTAAAAACGTATCAATGAAAATATATATTAACCAACAGTGCAGAGGATTGTTGGAGAAGCAACAGGCAGCAGTGGAAGCTCCACTACTTAAGGTGAAGTCATTCTTATCTGGTACAGATGCCAGTAAACAGCTGTCTGTGGAGTTTAGCTTTGTAAAACATGCCAGGGGGAAAAGATAGACTTAAAGCTTCAGAAAAGGTTCAAAGGGTGTCTTCGAAACCATACATTTAAAAAGTCTAAAAAACACACAGAATTAACTTAACAAGCATGTTAATTAACAAACATACATGTATTTGAATGAAAACATATTTATATGAATACTTGAATATTTTGCAACCAGTACCAAGTTTACATAGCTTTCCAGTAATACTACTGTCTAATCATCTACACACCATTTTGTAGAAGGGTTCTGAACTGCTCCACAGCATTTTCCACTTTGACCTGGTAGAACTCCCACAGTTTGATCTGAGGAAACACATCCTGACGCAACACAGTACGAATGGCCTGACAGATACAAACCAACACACACACACACAGACAGAGAGAGAAGCAAACACATTCAATATCACCACCAGTACATGAGCCTTTCTTCATATACTGTAGCTTGTAGCTAGGCCTGAACATGTCAGGCAGACAATGAGCAACCATTACATCATAATGGCAAATAAGCCATTTTCATTGGGTGTTCCAGTGATTTCACATACTGCAAGTAAACAATTAATACTCAAGAACGTCATTCCCATGTTTTAATATACTATCAGGTAGACTGAAATCATACTGACAGCACATAGGGTTTCTAATATACTGAAGTGTTACAGTTGGTCTGTGTAACACACAAAGTGACTTATGTCTACTCTTTGCACTGTCTGTACAGCTGTGCAGTGTGTGCACTCACGTTCAGATGGCTGTCGCTGGTGATGTCAGCTGGGAGACCGTTCGCCTTGTAGCGTCCCTCTGCTACTCTGGTGGTCAAATGCCAGAGAGCTCTGTCTAAGACCCAGGCTGGGCGCAGGTGGGGGGAGTTCACCAGGTTGTAACCGCACTCTGGATGTTCTCTTATCCACACACTGTTAGCAGCTATAGAGAAACACAACTCCTTTAAAACAGTTGGTAATTATGAGTCTGAGCATGAAATGAAACGGGTAGTGATTTGTATTCACACTGGGAGCACATTTACATGTACATGCTACACACATACACCTATCTATTTCTATCTATCTATATCTATGCCTATCTCCTTCAACCCAGCTGTCACTGTACACCGCCAGGTTGTTTTGGGTCGAGTAGCGTCGATGCACAGAACTTGACTTAAAGGCATATAAAAAGACAGAGTGCCTCTTGGTCTTTTTTTTCCTTTTTCCTCTGACATTTTAGTGAATGAAACTAATATAGTTTTCTAGTTGTATTCCAGTAAAGACAGTAAGAAATATATAAATATACAGCTCTGGAAATAATTATGAGACCACTGCAAAATGATCAGTTTTGCTATTTAAAAGTATTTGTTTGACTAAAAGTAAGATTTTAGTTTTTTTCTATAAACTACTTTTTTCAGACCTCAAATAATGCAAAAAACAAACAAAAACAATAACTAACATAGGAAGTGTTCAGAAATCAATATTTCTTCATGCTTCTTGACATGTTCTCCACCACTGTTTTACATTGCTGTTGGGCAACTTTCACCTGGCGCAAGAATTGATTTTCAGTGATCTCTTATATTTTCCAGACCTGTATATAGCATTGCCAAAACAACAAATCTAATGGTGGCCTAAGACTTCTGCACAGCACTCTATGTTGAAATTATATATAGGAGTAGTATGGTGCAGTAGAGTGCAGTATAAATGACATTTTTGGGCCAAGGTGGAAGTTGCATCTCCCTGTTTCCCTTGACAAAAAGTCAATAACCCAAAACCCAATTTTCCATTGGGTTTTAAATTTTTGCAGAAAATCACCTCTGTGATAAACAGAAGTTTATGATACTTAGATGTTTTGTTCAGCAAGGTCATTTTCACAAATTAAGCACCTTAATTATTTTTGCAGCTTAAAGCCAATCATTAGAGTAAAAAAAAAAGTAAGTATTTTTAGGCTGTAAACAAACTACACAGTGCAAAGAGTGAAAAGTGCTATCACAGTTTCTCAAAGGCTAAACTAATGTGTTCTACACTCAGCTTGTCTTCATTATCTGAAGAGAAATGTGTTGTTAATTTGTTTTCTGTTGATCAACTTCATAAATCAATCAACAGAAAACATGTTGACCAATTGTTGCAGCTCTAGATTACAGATTTCATCTGTGATTAGCTTGCATAGCAGCTCTGGTGACAAAGAATGAGTTTTTCCAGGACCGGTCATGATTAAATGGGAATACTTCTGCTTGGAATGTGTTGTGACTTTGGTTGGACTGTTGGACACGATGAAATAAACAGACGGTCGTACATGACCATACTAACTCACCAGTATGATTATACACCACATCAGTGATGCAGAGCATGTTCCATTCTTTTCTGAACTTCTCCACCAGCGCCCCCACATCCTCCCAGCTGTAGCTCTGACCCTCTGGGCTGAACTCAGGGTTGACGGCCAGCTGGTCAGCTAAAGAGTAACAGGACCTGGACTCTCCTAGAGTCTGCAGTGGAGTGAAGTGGATCATGTTGTACCCTGGAACAGGAAACACTTCTTGAAATACACTTACACAGCTATACTAAGGTAATATTAACACCTAAATTATACAGAGTGAGGGAAACACTGTGTGCCTGTGTGACCCGATCACAGCTCTCAGCCCAGTCATTAGAGTTCAAAGTGAAGACAAATATAAAACACTGCAAACAAAGACTATCAATATGATCCAGTGACCTCAGCTGATCTCCACGCGTCCACAGTTCAGACTGAGGCTATATCCACACACACACACACACACACACACACACACACACACACACACACACACACACACACACACACACACACACACACACCTGACTCCTTGGCTACTCTTAGTCTATCAGACCAATCATCTAGGTGACCAAGACATTTGGACAGGTAGGTCTGGATTGTGATGCAGTCTAATGGAAGGACGTGGTCGTCTGCTCCAACACGAAGAACTGGGTCAACCACAATGTATCCTCCTCCTGACCGCTCTGTGTCTCTGCAACAAACCAAAGTTCAACAGAAAATAATGAGTCATAATTATGGAAGAGACACATTTTTATATTAGGTATAATTTGCCTTATGGTAAAAACTGACAACTGGAATCATTTATTGAGCTAACAACAATATTATACTATTATACTACTATGTCCACGTCCTATGTACTACACAGTCCATTATCAGCAGGGTCTTACCCACATCCAAAGTAGTACTGATAGGACCCAGCTATCTTGAGGTCCAGAGAGCAGAACTTATCCGAGTCATCGTCTTTTCCTGATGGGTAGTTCCACTCCAAAACACGAAAGCTGTGTCGTTGAAACAGTTTTCCTTCAACTGGGTAGTTGGTGTGTACCTTAACTTTCCTGCCCTGAAGACTTGGACCCAGGCGAAACTGCAGTTCAAAACCTTAAGGAGACAGAAATATTTTTAGACACACACAAAAGTGACTGCATTGCACTGTAACACTACATTGCTGCTTGTTGCTTTATTCTGCAAACATGCATGTCTGACCATGCAGAAGATGTTATGGTGAGTTTGAAAATAATGTAGGGACTATAAATTATGTCTACTGAACAGGATTGTGTTTGTTTTTGACTGAAGTCCAAGAAGAACGAAGTTAATTAATCTGAGAAATAGAAACGTAACTATTTAAACTATAAAGAAAAGTCTACATGTAAGAACTAGTTGCAATTATTTGCTTGCTCCCTCATCCACACTGGCCCGTGTCTCAGCTGGTAGGATAACATAACTGCAACACAATCCTCACCTAAAACAGCTGGTTAGAGAGAAACTATAGGAATACCTGACACAAACAGTAAGTCATTGTGAGATGAGTCAAAATAAAAAGTCCTCCAGAACCGTCAGCCTGAACCATGACAGAAATGTCTATATATAGCCTGGTCCAGTCTAAGAGGCAGCACACTAAATCCATATCAGGTTCCCAGTACTGTAAATGTCAAGTTGTACGTCTCTCTTTAACACAAGCAGCTGTTCTTTCTTCAGCCAATACAGTACACACACACACACACACACACACACACACACACACACACACACACACACACACACACACACACACACACA
>JAUYWH010000009.1:854521-873281 GCA_034779795.1 Ctenopoma multispine | reverse complement strand
ATCTATCTATCTATCTATCTATCTATCTATCTATCTATCTATCTATCTATCTATCTATCTATCTATCTATCTAGTATAATATCATGTACAGTTTAGTAAATCGTTAGAATCAAAAATGTATTATAAAGTAACTTACTCATGTTTATAAATTGTTAAATATGAAGAATATTTTGTTTGTCAAATACTAAATATTTTTGTGAAACAAACTTTTTACAAAATGTTACAAACAATGACCAGTTACTAATATTTTTTGTGCATTTATTTTGGTATGTTTAACTCAAACAGTTAATGGTTATCGTAAATTTTATTAAGGAAATATAGCTTTTCATTTATAAGGCCATTCTAGTTATTTGAATAGTGTTAGATGTTTCCCTGTCTCTCCTCTGCTATAATAATGCTCTGTTTTAAGCTGAAAAACTCCTCCAAATGACATCATCTGTTGAACTGAACTCTGCTAGACTGAGAGAGATATTTAGGAAATGCAGGTTTATCATTCATATACATCTACAATAATAGGAAGCATGTTGTCTACCTTTAAAGTCATGAATCTCAGTAACAATTCAAGATTTTGACATTTGTCAAAGCTACTGTAGCTGCTTCTGGAATGCTGTTGTGTTAAATACACCTGATGACACTGACAGCTGAGTAATAAAAACTATGTATTGAGTAATGTAATACGTTACTTTTACTGCTGAGCATTTAGTAAAATATTGTAATTTACACATTTCAAAATAAATTCATTTAATGAATGTAGTCACTTATTTGCCCAAATTGCCCAACATTGACACTAGCAACTGCTTGTGGTCATATTTGATTATTCTCAGTCACATGCAAAGGTGGAAGCAGTGTGATGGTCAAAACCATTCTGGAGAAGGATGGGGATACCAGTCCTACCCCCACCCCTACTACTCAACGCTGCTGGAGTTTCTGTGCTGATATAACTATGGATAGATTTCTAATCAATAGATTGGTGAATGAAACTGTAGGACAACACACTACAATTCTCAGTAGAAACCTGGTGCTTATCAGTTACCTACATGCTTCAAATGCTGTGCGTGGAGAAAGCAGCTGCAGTGTTATAGGTCCTTTGGCATTCACCTAGAGTTTCTGCTAACACATGTTCACGTGTAATGCAGAGTCATTAGCAGGCTCTGCAGTCATTTCATGTGCTTGTTTGGAAATGTTTTCAGGTACACTGATGCTTCATTCTCATATTACAGTTATTAAACTGCGATACATCTATTATCACGCATGTAAGTTGTCAACATATTCAAGAGGCTGAGAACTGGTGCTGTGTAATATGTGATTAATTGGAGCTTCCACACATTGTGACTTAACTGACTGAGAAAACTGACTTCAACAGCTTGTCTCCCTCTGCATCTATACTTAGTGTTACCATAGCAACACCTCCTGTCTGTCACCAGCACATGCCTGGAACGACAGACCATAATAATCTGCTAACCCACTCACAGCCAACGCAGTGCCACCATGGTAACAGTATGAAAAGCTTGAGTTTACCCACTCTGCTGTGTGCATGGATCTCCGTACAATACTTATGCATTTATGTTTGAGTTTGTATGTGCATGTGCATGTCCAGTTCCATGTTAAAGTTTAAAAAAGAAATGGTAAAAATGTGCTAAAATGACTGCATTACATTTTAGTTTACACAAATCTCTGTCCAGACTGATATTCTAATGACTTTATGTTTAAATCAAAGCCAATGTTTGTCTCAGACGTAATGAAATTCATTTCAGGAATTTTTGAGATTCAGCATTGACAAGAATGGACAAATAAGGTCACAGTGACCTTTGACCTTTGACCACCAAAATCTAATCAGTTCATTCCTTAAACACCAAATCAAAGAAATTCCATCAAGGCATTTCTAAGACATCACATTCATTCATAACAACAGTTGGATGAATAGGAGGTGACTGTGACCTTTGACCTTTGGCCACCTAAATCTAAACAGTTCATCACTGAGTCCAAGTGGACATTTTGAAGAAATTCCCTCTAAATGTTCCAGTAAAGTAGTGATTATTTAAAAAGCTAAACAATGACCCAAAAAATGCTAAAATGCTAATATGCTGCATGGAGGGGAACTGCAGAATTGAGTGAGGGAGTGAGTGACAGGCCAAAAGTTAAAGATTAGAAACCTATTCATTATTGAATAATAATATGATCAATGCTTTTTGTATTGTCATAATATGATATGAATAATTATTACATTCCCAGTTAAAAATACAAGAAAGTAGGGCTATCAAATAATTAACAGTATTAATTTAGTTTGATGCTCTGTGTTTAATTAACCTAAATTCATCGCATACATCCATTTTTGCAGTGAAAGTAGAATATTTCAATTCAAATATATTTTGGCAGATGAGTGACTCAGTAAATAACTCACACAGACTTTAATGTTAAACGTCCCTGCTAAATGTTTTGCACTGAGGTGATGAAATTCACACAGCACCTGCTACTTTTGAAATTGTTTTCTATGATTAATTTATCAAAATGAATGTTATTTTGATAGCCCTACAAAATAGCAGTTTATTATTTGACTATTGTAAATCCAGGAGAATATGAGGCATTGACTTATTTAAATTGATACCACATTTAAATCAAGTATGAAATCTAAATTATGAAACAAGTACAAATTTGAATTGAATGGATCAATTATTAAGTCACGTTCTATTATGTTTTCCAGTTAGAAGCAGATATATTTTTATACACAAAAGACAGAGGGAAGTTTAATACCATTCACATACATGTACTCTCCAAACTAGAACCATTGGTAGTGAGAATATTGTAGAACTCGCCCTTTAACTCAATGTTAACTGAAGTTGAGGTCCATGTTACACTTGCTCAACAACAAAGTGTTGAAACATTTCTTTATTTTGATCAGGAAATACTATACTATACTATACATTTATTAAATTAATTTGATCTTAATAGCACATGATTAGGCACATTAAAATGTAAACAAATATACATTTTGATTTATTAGGAGTATTTTTATTGTTGTTATTAAAGCACAACAGTTTATAATGTATATAAATTATATTCTAACTGTATGTTTTCACAGAGAGCAACAACTGGTCTGAGGAGGACAACACCAGAGTTAACCGACGGTAACCACGACAACAATAACCTTGTGGACAACTCCTCCGCTCCTACACAGCCAACGGATCCAGTTGCCATGGAGATCAGCTCATCACCACCGCTAACAAACCTGGAAAGAAACAACTTATTCACCTGCCACAGCCAGGAAGTGGAGAAACTCCATTACCCAGAAGTCCATGGGTTGGAAGGAGAAGAGGCAGAGGGAGAAGATGAAAAAAGAGATGGAGATGAGTGTGACTACCTTGTGTTTGAAATAGGAGAGCAGAAGAGAGGGAGTGAAAAACAAGATGCAGAGAAAGGAGGAGAGGAAGAAGAAGATGGAAGAAGAGGAGAAACAGAGGGAGAGGATGGAGAGAGAGGAGAAATAGGGGGAGAAGAAGAAGAGAGAGAAACAGGAGAAATGCAAAAGAAAGAACAAATAGCGACAGACAAGGAAGATAGAGGAAATGTAGAGGGAGAAGATGGAAGTAAAGTGGAAACAGAGAGTGATGATTGTGGGAGGAGAGACATAGAGGGAGCAGATGAAGGGAGAGAAAAACCAGCAGGGGAAGATGGAGAAAGTGGAGAAGCAGAGAGAGAAGATGGAGAAAAAGGAGACACACAAGCAGAGGACGATTGGAGGGGGGAGGCAGTGGGACAGATGAAAGAAGATGCTCTGTCAGAGCTTCTCTGCATCTCTGACAGTCCTCCGTGTCCTCCATCATCAGAGCCTCTGACTGTCACCTCAGATCCTCCAGAGCAGCCAGCTGCAGCCACGTGGCAGGACGCCTGGGTTCACAACCTCAGCAACAGGGACGATCTTAGCGACGGTCACCTGAGCGACTGTCTTCAGGCCGAGCTGGCTATTGTGTACTCGGACAGCGATACCGGAGATGACCAGTGGGCCGCCTTCCCACCATCTGATGTCACCAACCAGGAGGAGGCAGGTGGATACATCCAGGATGGAGAGGAGAGACGAGGGGGAGATGAGGAGAGACAAGAGAACGAGTATGAAGCTGAGGTGGAGACTGGAACAGAGGTGCGAAGAGGGGAGGAGCAGGAGGAGGGCGGAGGAGGCAGGGTTGGTGATGAAGAGCAGATGAGGACAAGGAGAGATCTTTTCCTGCGCTCCCCTTCTCTCAGTTCCACAGCCAGCTCCACAGACCCTGACAGGAGGGTAAGACTCTTCCTGTGGAGAACATCTCCCAGTCACCTGCTGTACATGTTTAGCCGTTTAACCCTGAACCTCATGTTTCCTGCTTCAGCTTCCTGCAGATTTCTGTGTGCACCAGGAGATCCACAGTGAAAACGTCTCCACTGAGCATGTAGATTTTCTGTTGGCCCGCCAGCAGTGGAAGAAGATGGAGGAGGAGGTCAGAGGTCAGCCCATCCCTAAACCAGGACTCATTCCTCAGGGGAGCTTTCAGGGCACCCACACGTCTCTGTACCCCCCCACTCGCAGCCCACGACTCAAACACAGGTAGGAAATACTGACAGTTTGATCCTTTCTGTTCATGACAACACTGCACTTTTTTTTTACTTTATATAAAGACTGATTCTGTTTCCACCATTGTGTCCACCATAGTTTTCCCAGTACTACTGAAGTTCTTGATATTAACTACAGTCTATTGGACTTGGGCTTAACTTATGCTGTTACCAGGGGTTCTGACATGTTTTATCTCTGCTTAGGATTTATTTTGTGGGCTTCTTTAACAGAGGAAGTGATTAGCTGATCAACAGAAAAGCATGAGGCAACTACATTAGTGATTTCTTCATGATTCAAGTAGTTTTTCAATCCAGTTTTCAAGTCAGATACAAAATATTCTCTTCCAGGTTCTTAAACGGGGGGATTTTGCTATTTTTCTTGGCCTGTGGTAATAAACTGAACATCTTTGGGTTTTGGACTATTGGTTGGACAAAACAAACATTTGAGGATGTCTTAATTCTGGGAATTTTTCATTATTTTCTGAAATTTGTATACTGTAGCTTTTTTGGTTTTAGCTTATCTTAACTTAAGCTGCGATTCCTCAAAGGGAGATCCATGCGTCAGAGCCCAGGGAGCCCCCTCTATCCTCTACCTTGTCTCCCAGTTCAGAGGACTCGGGCCTAGATGACTCATTGTACCGCAGCCCCTTGGAGGAGCCGGAGACTGCTGTGGAAAGAGAGATCCGACTGACTCTGGAGAGAGAGGAAAGGCACCGCAGGGAGAGAGGGATGATTGGACAGGGCCTGGCTATACCCAGGTAAAATAATGAAATCAATTAACAGAGTTTTTTTTGCTAGCACTCTATCAAATGATTTGTGGTACAGTAAATGTCTCTTCAGGCTTATGACATTGCAGAATACTGTTTGTGGCGCAGTAAAAAAACATTATGCGGGGATGGAGCAGCTTGAGGACGAATGAGGTGCAGCGGTCATTACACCACATGATGAATCTCAGTGGAGAGCTCTTGGACCAGCTGCACATTTGAACCAGTGGCAGAGAATTGAATCTGGTCCTGTCTCACAGATCTAGAACATGACACACTTGTCATGTATATATCTCTTTAAAAGCACAGGACCACTGGCTCTGAAACTGACCAAATATGACACAGATACTGTTCAAATGTTTGAGATCACTTAAAATGTCCTTGTCTTCCATAAAATCTTTTCAATTTCAGCTAATTAGCACAATGGTTTTCTAGTGATCAAGCAGCCGTTAAATGAAAAAAAGTTGCATAAGAAAACACAAAGTACCACTGGAAGACAGGACTGAATGTTTTCTGATATTTGGGCATTTGTACACTTCAATGTGTAGATATTCCATTTAAAAAAACAACATTATCAATGTATTTGATGTTATAAAATCTGCTTTGCCTTGAAAAACAATGACATTTCCAAGTGACACCAAATCTTTGAACAGTATTGAATTTGAATAATAAACAATTGAAGTAATATATCTTTTACAATCTGTGACTGAGTGACTGGGCGAGTTTACATGCACACTGAAAATCAGATTATTATCTGATTTCTGGAGTTATCAGATTATTAAGTGATCATGTAAACAGCATTATATGACAGGCATTATTAGATAACATGAGTTATCTGATTATGAGAAATCGGATAAAGACATCTGGATTTCTCCCCAATACTCTGATGTTTTCGTGAATGTTTACACGTTAATCTGATTTATTTCTGTTTTTTACATCTGTGCATGTGTAAAAAGAAAAATATTATAGAAAATGGAAGTGATGTATCCCATTGTAAGCAGAAGACAAAAGACGACGGATCAACAGCAGATGTTTGCCGTATGAAAGCCGACTATAAATTCTAGTATTATCACGTCTGTAATTTATATTTATTTATTTGTAAATTTTACAAATTCATACAAATCATATCAATGATAATACCAAACATCCAGTCAGTTAAGATTTTTCTGTTCAATGTGCAGACCATCCACCCTACACACAGGACGATCTCCACCTCGACCTCCAGCCTGCCGCACCCCTACTCTGTCCATCTCGCCTTCCCCATCCAGCTCCTCTTCCCATCCCCGATCTGTCTACCATGAAATGACAGCCAATAACGTCATCATCCTGGAGCCCGACTCCTCCGGCTCTGCCTCCAGGAACCATCTGCTGTCCTCTGCAATCGGGGGTCTCTCCAACTGGCCGACAAGCCTGGAAGCAGTGCCCTCTACCAACGTCATCGTTGTCGAAACCTCCAATCTGATCATTCGCAGCGCTTCTGAGTTCTGCCTAAGCTCGCCCCCTGTGACCGCAGAAACACAGGAGAGCACCTTCTCGTCCAATCCGTTTTTTAAGCTGCGCTCCCTCAGCAGCCAGTCACTGGTTGAGCAGGAGATCAGGATGGTGAGGCAGCGGGAGGAAGAGTGGAGGAGGCAGAGGGAGGAGATGTGGAGGAGGAGAAGAGAGGACGAGTGGAGAAGAGGAAGAGAGAAGTATGACACTGTGCTGGTTTCTCCAAGCTTGAATGATAACATCAGTTACAATGGTAAGTATTTAGTTTTGTCCTTCAAAATATCACCAACAGTACATACTGTGATTCACATCTTTGCAGGTAATGGTGTATTTTACATTTCAGTAGTAGATGCTGACTACTGTAGAATGTGAAACATACATCTGATTGTTTTTTCCAGTGTAAATAAATTGTCTTATTTTTATTCCAGTTCCAGAGGTTTCAGACAGATGTGTCTCCTCCCCTTCATCTCCTTCCAGGACACGTAAAATTGAACGATCCAGTTTGTCTTGCGATCACAAGGTTGGCTGACACACACACTTTTACACTGGCTTCAGAAAGTGCTGGCCTTCTTGTGTTAAAACATTTTTTTTTCCTCCCAATCAACTCAGTTTACAATACTGACAAAGTGAAAACAATCTTTTCTAATTTATCAAATCAAAAACTGATACCTGATTCACAACAATATTCAGACCCTACTTCTGTGGTGTAGAAACACCTTTCAGCATTTACAGCTTTGAGTCTTCTTGGGTAAGGCTCTACAAGCTTCTCTGACATGGATTTGGACAGTTCGTCCCGTTCTTCCTGACAGATCCTCTCAGGTTTCTCCAGATTGGATGGGAAGTGTCTGTGGTTCGTCAGGTCTGGGCTTTGGCACTCAGGTAATAATGAGATATAATAATAATTGATAGTCTATTAATCCCCTTGGGGAAATTCATTGTGGACAAGTTGCCCCTTTTAGGCTCCAAGGGATCAGGGTTCAGTTTGTTGATCAGGGACACTTCGACATGGGCCATGAATTAGGTGGGGGAACCACCAACCCTGGGGTTTGTATACTACTGCTTACAATAAAAGACTTGGCTTTTTGTTTCAGGTCTTAGTCTTTTTGGGCTAAGAGGTCAACTCACCCTAGTCTCAGGCCTCATACTGTACTCTGGACTGTGGAACAGGCTTTCTTCGAGGATTAATCTGTGTTTTGCTGCAGTCCTCCTTTCAGCTCTGACCAGTCTCCCTAATCATACAGCTGTGATTGTCTCCATAGCATCATGCTGCCACCACCATGC
This sequence comes from Ctenopoma multispine, assembly GCA_034779795.1. Lineage (NCBI taxonomy): Eukaryota > Metazoa > Chordata > Actinopteri > Anabantiformes > Anabantidae > Ctenopoma > Ctenopoma multispine. Next base: position 865,164 of record JAUYWH010000009.1, on the reverse strand, counting down.
CTCACTGTAGAGCTGGTATTAGCAGGGCTGAGTAGAATGTTACTGATACGTTCTCCCATCTCTGCAGACAATTTCTGAAGTTCTGTCAGAGTGACAGTTGAGTTATTGGTCAGCTTGTGCAACAAGTCCATTTTTTTTCTCGGGGCCTCAGTCTGACTTGATGGCCAAGTCCTGGTAGTTTCAGACTTCTTCCAATTTTGCAATTATTGAGGTCACTGTGCTGCTGGGAACATTAAGAGCTTTAGAAATGATTATATATATATATATATCTATATATATATCTATATATATATATATCTATATATATATGTGTGTGTGTGTGTATGTAATAATACCTTTATTAATGCGTTACTACAGAAGATCTATAGAGAGTGGAGATCTAACGAGAGTCTCTTGGCCGTCATGAGTTGGTTTATTTCCTGACATATAGTGTATGCCTTTCAATCAAGTCAATTCAAAGAGTAAAGAGTGTGAATTCTTTTGTGATGGTTTATAGCTTTTGATTTTTAATACATTTGCAAAAAAATCTGAAAAGATGGTTTTTCAATATGGCTTACTGTGTGTAGACTAACAGACAAAAAAGGCAATTCTGTCAATTTAAAATTGCATGAAACCTACAAAGCAATAAAGTCAAGGGGTCTGACAGCTTTCTGAAACCACTGTATACACACAAAGTCCATATACAAAATATATCTAACTGAAGACAAATTTGCCTGTTACAGGCTCGCTATATCCAAGCTGTAATGTATTTTGTGTGTTGCCATGCAATTACTGTCGGACTGTGCATTTTTATACAGCACCTGATATTACTTTACTGTGTTGAACTGCTGTTGCCGTACTGTATTCAGTGTTGACATGAAAACCACGTCAGATGTTAAGTTTGAAATTCTTGCATTTCCATACTGGGTAATTGGTTTCTTCCGTTACTCATTCATTCATTTACCTCCAATAATTGTGAACTTTCTGATTTGTTAATCAGCTTGAGTGATTAGTGTTTAATCTCCTAGTTCACAATTTTGCAAATATATCCATTATTCTTCTAAATTTCTTTCATCTTCCACCACTCCTCCATCCATCTATCTATCCTTAACACCCCATCCTCTTTTTTGGCAATCCATTCTATCTATCCATCTAATAATACATCCAACTATTAAACTATCCATCCTTGGTTCCAGTGCTTTAGCTGAATCTCCCCCTCCCTCCAGTTCCCCCCTTCCCTCTCTTCGGTGCCCCGAAGACAGAATGCCATGGCACAACGATGGGAGGCCTCCCTACAAGCCAATCAGAAGAAAGAGTGAGCAGCGACAACGCTCAGCTGTGAGCTGTTATAAGCCAAAATGAAGTCCCACACACTGATTTCCTCTTTACTTTGTCCACAAAACTCAAACTAGACTGTCCGATACTGTGTTCATCAAATCTATGGGTTTTGGACTGTTTTTCGTGGAATGCCACATGCAAAAAGGAGTTTTCTTTCAGTAAACTCATTTCAAAGATTAAGATAATTTGATTAGTTTGGGTTATGAGTATACAGTGGAACTGCCTGTAATGTGACATTTTCATTATACAGTATATATATTAGTCATACTTGGACTAAAGGCACATTCCTATGAGGTATGTAGCCTATCACCATAACAGCTGAGTATGAAATTGCAATTATAGTAATACCACAGATTTTGACACCAGGCATACATTTTATATAAACTGTGCTCCTGGTATCTGGTATCTACTATTCTCCTTTACTTCACCTTTTAATATTTTCAGCACTTGATGTTAAGGACTTATGGCACAGGTATATTACTATTTATGGATAGATTTTATTACTGTAACAGTGATTTTCAAAAGGCTCTGAGCTATCACATTTCATTTCATATTTTTATTTATTCAATTTAATCTAGATATTTTAATTAACTACTTTAAAAGCAATACCGTAAGGAAGCATTGCAGACATTTGAGAAGGTTCATGCAAAAAAAAAAATTTATAGCACATTTTTCTTTTCAAATTCATGTATTTCATGCAAGGTGCAAACCCAGACTTTGAAAATTACTGCTTTGATGAAATGTTCTATTGAGCCATTACTCAGAGACTTTGGATGTCCCAGGTTTCCAAGTTAGCCATGTTGGCTGAACAGTGCTAGCTGCTAAGTGAGTTGCATTTGTCTCACATTGGTACCGCACACTAGCTCTTGGTTGAAGAAAGATGGTTATAGAACCCATGGTACAGTTCTGTGGGCTTTTTATGAAGAAATATAATTTTTTTAAACAGATTGTAATCTGAAAACTTACAATTTAAGGTGCGTGGCACAGCTACCTGTGCTGTATAACATTTTCATTAGCACTGTTGGCTAGATCCCCATTTGATAGCTTCTGAAGAGAAAGGTGTTTAAGATTGCTACAGATTTCATGGGCCCCTGACCCAGGACCCAAGTTGGATCAGGTTTAAATTCTACTGGCCCTAATCACGTCGGGTCGGGTCTCCTTTAACTGTGAGTCTCAAGTCTGTGTCTTAATATGTCTAGGCCCTGAATGGATCCAAATGGACCTGAAACTGCACATTGTCAACTGCTGGTGACGTGGTTTGTTACCATCACCGGGGGAGATAACGAAGTGTACCTGAAGAGTATGGAAAAGTGAAAAATGAGCACAAGGATGTAAAACCAAACGGACACGAGTGTTTGTGTTCGCTCTCTGTTCGGGTCTATTATAGTTATTAGTAATAACTGTACTACCTTGCTTATATTTACTGTTTGGGGCAAAATAAACATTAATTCAGAAGACATTTAAATGTATATAGGTGTCATTTTATTAATTATATTTATAACCAAAATATTTTAGCTTTGGAAATATTAGCATAGCGCTTAAAGTTAGATTTTCTTTTTTTTTTGGTGGGGGCTGGTGCACCCTGTCCACCCTCTATTTGTGGCACTGCTGTTGTGGCTGACTTGACTTGAGTACTTATGAAAGAATCCGACATTCTAACCCTAAAGTCTGGTGAAGATTTTTACATATTTTTATGTCCTGTTCTGATTCCTAAAAAGAGAAATTTCTTGTATTGTATTTTTGCTGCATATTTATGAATTCAGCAATGCTTATAAGTCCTTAAAGCTTTTAAAAAGGTTTATAACATGTCAGACAGTCTATTTGAAATATGAAGACTGCCATGTTTTTTTAGGAGATGGAGTTTGTGTGTGCCTGTTTTTATGAGTGGATGCTAATCCGTCCTCCACACATTAGCTAGTTGGATCTCACTTTATTAATAATAATAATGATAATAATAATGAGACACTTTATTGATCTCTTTGTGGACACCTTGACATGTAACCTGGAGGAACCGGGAATCGAACCACTCACCCTAGGGTCTGTAGACAACTCTGGTTTCCCCAAAAAAACTAAACTAGGCTCAGCTGAGCAATGAAGGTGCATTCAGATTTTGTTTTTCAGCAAAAATTAATACCAGACGAGTGCAATGCTGTCAAACTAACCTAGGTAATTAACCAACTACATTAGCTGTGACACACTGTGCAAACCGATGCCGTATCTACACATGATATAGTCAGTATTTATCATTTCTGCCCTAAGTGCTAGTGAAAGCTATTTTAAAGTCCATGTTAATACAATACTACCATGGCTTTTATATGGCTTTGCAAGACTCAAAGGTTCAATAGCACAATATTGCACATTCTTTTCTAGTCATGCTAATATGCATATGCCATGCAAGTACTTTATTAAGAGAGGCTGAAACAAATCTGAAGTTATCCTTTACAGCTTGAAGTGGTTGCAGATTATGAGGTGTATTAATTGCACAGTGATCACTTATAAAGTTGAGCATGTCATTATGTTACTGTGTTAGTTCTACTATTTGATAGCACGTATTACACACTACTGTACGCTCAGTGTTTGCCCTGCAGTTTACTTGTAGTCAGGGTGTTGTATCCACACACACACACTTGGTTTGACTTCAGTTTTAGTGCAGTTCACAACAGTAGTGTGGACCACTAGTTTATTCTGGTTCTGTTATTTTGTCTGTTTTTTTGCCAAATTAAAGGTCTGGTGGTGACATCTTCAATAAAGCGTGTGACTCCTGAAACCTACTGTGTGCGTGTATTCATGATGTGTTTACAGCCACTGATCAGACACCAGCACAACGTCTAGGTTTTAGCACATATTTCTTGGTATTCTTGGTTTGATATGACTTGATGCTAAAATTTATTGACAGTAAGGTGTTTATCTACTGAATATTTTTCCCGTGTCACTTTTATTTGGACTTTTATTTAAACAAGAGAAGTCCCTGCCATGCTGTGTATGACCCCTGCAAGCTCAGTCAGAGTAAGGCAGCTTATGTGTAGTCTGACAGGCAAAACCCAGGGCCATTTAAGTCCAATATGCACTTGCTGCCGTTCTATTGGCCTCCTCATCTGGATTGTTGTCTGGATTGTGACAGCTGGACAGAATTAGGACATTGCTCTGGGTGAACACAAATCATATTATGAAAAGTGTGGGGGATGTCGTCTCCTTCCCCAGTAGATGTCCTTGGTTTCACATAATTCAAAAACATGTCTCACAGAAAGTCTTTATTGTCTAACTAACATTTGCACCCAATTAAACTCCAACATCAGGAGAATCATTTTTTTCTTACACAGATCTTTCGATGCACTGGGAAACAGACAACAGACACACACTGTGTGTAAAACATCAATACTTTGATCAGGTTTCCCTCCAAATGGGTCATGTGTCAAAAAAGTGTGGCCAGAGTAGCTGGTGTGGAGCTCCCACACAGTCACACAGTGTGAGCAGAGACAGTGGACGATGGAGAAATAGATGTCTGGAATATTCAAGTGTATTAAATAACATGTAGGTGCAGTCATACGGTGGCTGTACAAGCCAAAACCTCAAAAACAACAAGGGCACTGGTCCACACCTGATGATCCAGTCAAGCAGCAGCAGCCGAGGAAGCTACAGTAACTCACATCAAATGGACTGAAAAACGTCCTCACTCCTCATCTGTACCTGACAGAAACACATAAATACACACACACACACACACGTTGTGATCACATAGCACAGACCTGATGTATTGATTACATGTCTCACAGTATAAAAGAATAAATATAACAGTGTGTGGGTCTGAATAAACACTTCACAGCAGGCAGTTTGACATGCCAGTCAAGTGCTGTGCAGAAGTCCAATTTTGAGGTGCTTGTACCTTAGCTGCATATTCCCATGTTACATTACTTTTACTTCACTACAGTTCAGAAACAAATGGTATACTCCACAAAATGTATGTGGCAAAATGTATATGTACAGAGTCTGCATCTGTTACTCAAGTCAGTACCTGAGTTAAAGTCAGCTCCACCTTTACCAGCTGCAACATTAGAGACATTTACACATCTAAAATCAGTATACATATACAATATGAAAACATCAATACATATGACCCAAACATATATGTGTTATATATATTATTAAATTCCTAATTAACTATGAGATATAATGATGAAACTGTGCAGAGATTGCGACTGACTGCAGCTGACAAAATCAACTGAAACTCTCAGCTCAAAGTCCACTTGCGAACTTTTCTGGAGCTTGACACTGTGTCACATGGTCTTCATCTTCAGCAGAGGACGCACACGCTTTATATTCATTAAATGACAAAAGCGTGTTGACGGTAACTTCAACATATAAACAGTAAGTGACTGATTGAAAGTGTTACCGTGACATGTGGACAGATTCTGTGCTGCAGCTGGAACAGTATCGGTGGAGCTTCCGTGTTCAGGGACAAATAAATGTTGGCTGTCTGCCACAGCCACTGATTCAGCTCCCATCATTAATATCATTACGCGTTTCAGGGAGTCAGCTGGACTCTGTGAGGGACGGCCGAGCTTCACATCACACACGATTAATGTCACACACGCCCTGATGCATGCAAAGTGTTGTGCTGAGATGACGATAAATCAAACAGTAACAAAGTTTTATTAGCATCAGCATTACATGGTTCTCCACATGCTCTGCATCTGACACAGTGTCGACAAACGCACAAACACAAACAGTACACACATTTACAGTTAGTATAAAAAAACACAGCATCATTACAACAACATCTAAACACAAGTTGTGTGTCTCTAGTGCACTTGGAATACGTGACAACAGGTTGACACCAGCAGAGGGAGCCACAGCTTCACTGAAATCAACACGTTCTTCAAGCCACTGTAAACAGTTACAGTACTTACTCAGTACTGCACTGTGCAAATACATGTACTCATTAAAAGCACAGTATGTAGGATTTCAGAACATTTTGAGAATTTCTACTGTTCCTACCGTGAAAAAGATATTATACCTATTAAATTACAGCCTGATACGATTACATCATGAGTAGCCAGGAAGCTGAATGAAAGAAGTCTAATGTTTCTAGATAGAAAATTAGCAAATTCACAGTAATTGGGTGTAATATTTTCATAATCATTCACATATTTGCAGGTAATTGAATTAAAATGTTTCACACGCTGTCATTTCATTACGACTGTAGACGAATTAAGAGGTAATCAAAAGTTTAAACTTACTTTGCACTAATTAGTTGCTATGTCACTTAAAGTGTGAAACACTTCTGGGTAATTATGATGTAATCAGGGGGATGTAATTGAGTAGCTTATCTAATCTCTTATATTTCAGATTCTGTTTTTAATTTTATCTGCTCTTTTTGCCCCCAGGGGGCATCAACAACTGCTGCCGTGTTACGACTAATGTGTGTAAACCTTTGTGTATTTGCACATTTAGTTTGCAGTTTTGTTCCTGTGAGAAAGCAGCGTCTCCTCAGATGTTAATGTTCCACTGTGTTCACCAGCGAGCTGTTACTGTGAGTATGAGAGCAGTGTTAAATGTTACACAGCCGGACACGCGTTCAGTAGTGTGTCGAGTCAGCAGACAGTACAGCACGCTTTATGTTTGTTTATCTTTCTGATACCTGCTCCCGTCTGTGTCTCGGTCCGTCTGTCTCCAAGTCCCTGTACACATCTCAGCTTTCCACCAGCTGCACTTCCTGTTGAATAGCTTCTAACACCTGGCAGGGCGTGGCACTTCTTCTTCGCGTCGTCGTCCTCCCCATTTCGCTCGTTGTCCTCGATGACGACCAGCTCAGCTTTCAGGGAGCCCACAAACTCTTGAATCTGGCCGCTGTCGTCCTGTGCTGCCTGGAAGCCCATGAAGATTGCTGTGATTGGCTCAGTGGTATCCAAGGTGTTGAGGATGGTGTAAGGGGTGTCGTCTCCGTAGAGGGGGGAGTGTAGTCTATTAGAGGAGGTGGGGCTGTGGTACAGAGCAGTGGACTGGTTTAGGCTGTTCCCTGTTTGTGAGGCTGGGCTGTAACAGTAACGTTCTGCTTCATCACCAAGCTGTGGTGTGTAGGCTGTGACTACATCCTGGTGATGGGGAGAGGGAGTGAGGCAGCCACTGGGTCTCCCTCCATTTCCTCTTCCATTGCTCCTGAGGAAGCTGTTGGTGTGGTGGCTTATACAGTCTTCTTGATCACTGTGACATGTTCTCACCAGGGAAGAGCTGTAGTGACCATCCATTTGGTTGCCATGGCGAAGTCTGTCTCCTCTGTGGTTTCCAAAGTGATGACCCTCACTCAGGCTGGTGTGGTAGTTTCTCTGCTGAGCATAGCTATGCTCAGCCGGTGTCCTGTGGATAAGGTCTTTCTCTGTTGTGTTGTTACTGAGGACAAAGTTACTATGTTGTCCTGTGTGGTGTCTCACATCACAGTCCTCCACTCCGTCCCCTTGTTGCTTATAGAAATAATGCCCTTCCCTGCTGGGGTTTTGGTGCTGGTTTACTTGCCGATGCACTGTGGCACTTCTCAGCAGATGCTCCACCTCACTTGCTGACAGATTGGAAATGCAGCTCAGGTCATGTGATCCCTCAAAGCAGAAACAGACATGTGTCATTACTAACATTATTAACACAGTGATAGCCCAGTAGCAAAAGATTTGACCTTAACTACAAATGGTGCCAAACATTTGGGAGATATATTTGTTTCTTCTAATCTAACATTTGATATACATAATATTTATAATGAAATTTAGTGACTTTATATTATGTTGTAATTATTCGTGATAATACCTGTTGTGAATCCAGAGCGTACACACACTTCCTGCCGTCATCGTAAACCTTTTTCCCGGTGTGTAGATTGAACTCTTCAGGGGGAACAGTTGCAGTAGAAAAAACTGCACTCTCACCAGTCAGTGGGTTTTTAGTCACATTGATCTCCATGGCAAACAGAGCTGAGACACAGAAGGAAGACACACACATGCTATGTTAATGTCAAATCTGATAATCACTCCTTATACATGTCTACAAATCTTCATTCTGCCCTCCTACATTAATTCACAGCTCACCTCTTCACACAGAACAGCAATGAATCACTTAGTAAGAATCACTCACTCTTTCTTGGTGTGTCTGCCACGGTGTAATCACTGACTGATGGAGACAGGGATTCTGGGCTCAGCGAGGTGACCTGTAAAGTTTCTGTGGGGACAGGAAATAAATATGTTAAACTGAGTCCATCTTTGCTGTTGGTTGTATCAAAAAAACAATATTATGACTTACCAGGAACAAAGTTGATGTGCGCCTCCTGAAAAACAAATGCAAATCAGAAAGAGCAGCACTATGAAAGTGCAAATATACGACGATGTGTGTGTGTGCACGTGTGTGTGTACCTTAATTATTTCCTCTGGACTCTTCTCCACAGCTTTCAGTCTGTTGAGGATGACGCTCTCATTGGTAGAAATCATAGACTCGTCTTGCTCCAGAGAGAGAATCTCCATTTCTATGCTGTTGAGTCAGAGCAGGTCAGAAACAGGACAAAAGGTCATAGTGGTATCTGTGTGTGTGTCTTTGATTAATTGTGTGCTGTACCTGTGGATTTTGAGCTGCAGTGATCTGGTCTGCTGCTGATCAGACATGGGACTCTGCTGCTTTTGGAAATCTGTTGCATTATGGGAAACTGAGTCCTGCAGCAGCCACTGTTCACGTAGAGTCTTTTTCTGTTTGTTTGGACAGGACGACATGAAGGGTTCAACAAATAACAACAGATGGACAGTGATGATTACATGCTTTCTGTAATTCATACTGATAAAGAGATAATACCCATCAATCAACATGGTTTCTAATGAAACATATGTGCTGTTATTAGGGGTGGGAAATTAAATCTTTTTAGATGCATCGTGATGCGGAAATGAAAGATTCTGAATCGATTTAAAAATGTTAAAAATTGATTTTGTTAATGTTAATTACTAACGCAATGTTGAGGAATGAAGAAAAGCGGAACTCTAATGTATGGAAGTGCAGCGCCCGGAAGGGTCTCTGGGGTGCACATAACAAAGACATGAGATGGAGGAGAGATATATGACCAGCACCCTCAACATTAAAAACAAGCGTTTGGAAGTAATTTGGCTTTTATGAAGTTGAAGGGAAAAAGGACCTGGACAACAGTCACACTATATTCAAGTTGTGTAAAACTAAATTGAAACATTTTATATAATTACTGATAATAATAATAATAATATATTTTATGTCAGAGATTGTATACTCAGACCTTTGCTGAAGTGACAGGTCATAGTTTTGAATAAGATCAGTTGTTTATGTTGTTCAAAATAAACTGAGGTGGACAAGTAATATTTATGTGTCGAAGCTGTGATTTCAGTACAATTTTTCTTCTGTTTGAAGAATTGCACAGCTGATTGTTCTGATAATAAAATTAATGGAAGTTAATTCATTTTGGTTCATTACAAATGCTTTGCTTTGAAAGTACCAAGGGGAGGAAGATGCATCAAGATGCATCAATAATCGTTTTATAATCGCATCGCAGCCCTCTGATTCCCACCCCTATCTGTTATGTTACAGACTAATTCAAGCAAATGAAGTTAGTGCAGTAAACCTTTAGATGCTGTAGTTTGAGCTTCTCCTGGTCCAGTTCAAGTTTCTTCAGTCTAATGACCTTCTGAATGTGATGCTTCTCCTAATACATCGAGCACAAAGAGTTGATTCAGTGAATGTAAAGAACAGTTTCAAACAGTTTCCAAAAGCCCGGAGGTGTCAGGTTAACACTAATGCAGACATATGCAGGCAATATGACTTCCTGTAACACTTTAATTACTACTCTATGCTACATATCTTCCTCTAATGCATCTGGTAGGTTAATTTGTAGCAGAAAAGGCTACGAAATCATTTGCATGGCTAAACTGCTTAGTGTTTCTAGTGAGAAGACAGTTGAGTAAAGCATTACAGTGATGGCCTGGAACCTCTCCTTCAGCAGGTCTGACTCCTCCATCCTGATCTGTGACAGACAGAAAGGGAGAGATAGCAGAGCATGATCAAAAGAAACAGACCCTTAAATCAGACATTAATGCAGCATGAACAACACTGGTGTCAATGAATGCAGATCTTTTTTAACTTCCTTTACTACAGAACAGTATTATTACTCTATTGCATCTATGTTGTATTTCATTCTACAGCAACAAACACTGCAATATGATTCCAAACAGGTTTAACAAGGTTTAAGACCTTACACATTATATAAATATATACAGATTAATGTAGAAAACCCAACAGTCCCACTTGAGCAAGCATGTAAGGCAACAGTGGAGAGGAAAAAC
>JAUYWH010000009.1:821697-837819 GCA_034779795.1 Ctenopoma multispine | reverse complement strand
TGTGTGTGTGTGTGTGTGTGTGTGTGTGTGTGTGTGTGTGTGTGTGTGTGTGTGTGTGTGTGTGTGTGTGTGTCAGGAGAGATTTGCAATAGTCCAGTCTAGAGATGACCATTGTCTGGACGAGGAGCTGTGTGGCCTGTTGTGAGAGGAAAGGTCTAATCTAACGAATGTTATAGAGAGTGAACCTGCAGGACCTGGAGGTCGCAGCTACATGATCGTTCAGACTGATTTGGTGTCTATCCAAACCCCAAGGCTTTCTGCAGACTCTGTAGGTGTAGATGGTTTGCTGAGGAGAGTGGTTTCCCAGAAGGATCAGGATCAGGTCTTTCAGCACTCAAACCATTCATCGTTTACATCAAGTGTCACCACGTGTTGCACCTTTCTTTTACTGGCTATAAAAGCACACGATTATGCCTAAACAAGCCAAGTCTGCACCGGATGAAAAAAAAAGATCTGTACTTTGTCGTTAAAATTAAATAACTTTGCCAAAAAATGAAAGATGAAGTGAATGGAATTGGAATTATTGATTGTACATTGTACAGAGGGTAAAATTATCGTACGCCTGGCAGCACAGCACAGAACTGAAATATTTTCCCACCAGCTCCAGTTTCATCGTGTCTGTGAACACTACATTAATCTTGAAGGGAAAAAACGTTTTTATATATTAAGTGACAGCTTGCTCTTTTTAAACCATGTGTCCAGATGTTTGTTCTGCACATAAACACATCACCATATTTTGATGTGAAATTATGAAGTTTGTATAAGAAGTCTATTAAAAGGTCAGATTGTAAGAGAAAACATTTGAATGCCTTTATGCAGCTGTGGTAGACTTGTACTTTAGAATTGGGACATATTGTTGTCTGTGGTGTAAATAATCTTTGAAGTGAGCACAGCATAACCCTTGAACTGTATGAAAGTTAAGATATAATCAAGTTTAAATAAAACCATGTCTTCTGCCCTTAAACACTGTAAAACATTGCCTTAAACTCAAACAATTTTGTTCACACAGGCAAACTAGGCGAGCTCGTACATAAAAAAGTTGCTTGCAAATATTGTCAGTTGTGGGTTTTGGAGATTATTTTCTAAAGTGTAGTTACTTATTTGGACTTTGCTCCCTGTATATAGGGTACAGGCTGTTGATTACAGGGCGCCAAGTCGTAATCTCGCCTAGAGCGCCAAAATGGATTGAGCCGGCTCTGCACAGAGCTAAACTAAAGCCAGACGAGACATTTGTAGTTACACACCTTTAGGCGTGCAGGAACAGGATGTGTGATGTCACAGGAATGTGACATACATACGGTGCCTTGATAGACACCTGCTAAATCTCTCATTTTACAAAAAAACAATAACATTCATATTTTTCTATACACTCATGATAATTTGCAAAAACAATATGTATGTTTCCAAAGAAGGAAGCCTTAGCTTGCTGCTCTATCACATCTTTCTTTTCCACTTGCAAAAATCCATGGGACCACTTCATAAAGTTGAAAAATATACTATACTATACTCAGACATGTACAAAAATATGCACAGGACAATTAGATCCAATATCATTAAAAACCTGAATAAGATGCAGAGAGATTGAGAGGTCACAAAACTGTGTGGCTCCACTCTCCTTCCCGTCTCTACCAGACTATCAGAATAAAAGCACACGTGGACCACAGCACAGGAACCAGAACCCTGGTATTAGTAGCATTACGTAGAACACAGACGATGGATGTACATCGCTTTTTAAAACATTAATGGTAATAAACCGTGATGAGATTTCGGATGATGGTGGAGTAGGGGAAGACAAGGTAAATTGGTATCTTTCAGCTTCTGATTGACTGAACACATCATTTCCTTCCCAGGATGTCCTCTAGTTTGGTGTTTTGATGATGGGCAGTTGTTACAGGTGAAAAGTAGTTCCATATAATCTTGATATATTCATGCTGGAGTACAATCATTTTGTCATTTTTATACCTCATCTTTTAAAAGTTGTTTTAATGTGAAAACTAATTCAGCATAATCCAATAATTAATCATCCTTCATGAAGGAGATTAATTAAACCAAATTATATACCAAATTAAAGCTTGATAAAGTTGTATAGTCTGTCTGTGTCTTAAATTATCCTGCAGGGACATAGGGATTATCAAGACTAACCAAAAGTGATAAAGCTACGTGCTGTTTCATAATGATCTGGGATGGAGCCATCATCGTTAATTGAGGCAAATAAGAATAAATCCAGGTTTCTTTTCAGCACTGTAGCCACGCTGACAAAGAGTCACAGTTCTGTGGAACCTACAATTCCCTTATCTCTCAGCAGCGATGACCCAATTAAATGGCAAGACACAGAGGAGTAAGGTTAAAAGACCTTTAACGATAAGATTAAGGGTAAACTGGAATGGTGTGTAGTCTGCTGAGGGACCTCCCACATTACAGTGAGCTCCTCTCCTCCTTCTCTCTCTCCGTCCACTATCAGGCCATCATTGCATGTTATTAATTTGCGTCTTCTCTCTCACCCTGCTTCGTCCTCTCTCTCTCTCTCTCTCTGTATCTTTCTGCAGGTATCCTCGACCTTGGAGCTGTAGTTACTGTTCCTACCAACGTGCCCAGTGCCTAATAAATAAATAGTTAAAATAAACAATTAAAACCAAATAGTGTGTCACATATGAAGTTGGGACTTAAAAGACGACACTGACTCAGACAGCCTCCCCCAGCAGGTCATTTCAGATTCTTGGAGCCCTGATAGAAAAGGTTCTGTCTCCTCTGGTTTTTAACTGGGATGCTGGGACAGATAGACTCCTACTGCCTGACAATCTCAAATTTTGTGACGCTTATAAGAAATGAAAAGATCTGATATTTAAGCTGCAGTCAGGCCAAGCCTTAAAGGTAATCAATAAAATCTTAAAATATATTCTAAAATAAACGGGGGGGCTAATTGAGAGAGGCAAGAATAGATGTAATGTGATTGAGCTGTCCAGTTGAGTTCTGAAAAGACTGCAGTCTTTTTGATTGAGACAGGGAAATAAAGACGAGGAAAAATGAGAGCATGAATGGTTACAGTGTAAAGTGCCTCGTGATTTTTGTTGTGATTTGGCACTATATAAATAAAACTGAATTGAATTGAATTGATTGAGTTGAGTGACATAAATTTCTGTATCACTGAAATTTAACATTGACCTAATTTTTGCAATATTCCTTAAACGATAAAAACACAATTGGATAGGTTTAGTAATGTGATGCTCAAAAGATAAATTTTAATCAAATAGCACCTAGATTTCTAGCAACAGGTTTAACTAATTGTACTAATGGCCCTCTAGATTAGCAGTGTTTTACTTTCTTTCAAAGCCATACAGTTTTTTATATCATGCCTGTAATTCTGTAGGGATTTAGTCTACTATGGTCCATGGGCATAATAGGAAGGTACAACTAGCAGTTTAGTATCATCAGCAGAGCAATGAAAAGAAATATGTCTGTGGATAACGTGACCCAGTGGAAGCATATACAGAGAAATCAGGATTGCCCCAAGAACTGATCCTTGGGGTACACCGTAGTTAGTAAGGGAAAATGACAACATAAAATTGTTAATAGAGACACAAGAGCTTTGCCTGATATACCAAACCAGTCTGTCTAACAAGATTATATCATCAGTTGTGTCAATTGCAGCACTCAGATCCAACGATACCAGAATAGAACACATGCCAGCATCAGCAATCATTAAACGGTCACTTGTGACTCTTAGAAGCGCTGAGACTGTAACTTTTCAAAAATATTGTTTGATTCCAAGACATAAAGTAAATGCTCTAAGAATTTTTTTCAAGAACCTTAGAGATGAAAGGCAGCTTAGAAATGGGTGATGACTTTCAGGGAGAGCAGGATCAAGCCAAGGTTTCTTTAAAATAGGCTGAATGCAGGCAGTTGTAAAATAATCTGGAACACAACCTGTGGTCAGTGATCTGTTTAGTAGAAAGAGCAAATGTGGTCCCAAGCAATCTAATAATTCAAGTAAGAACCTTGTCAGAATAATGTCAAGAGGGCTGGACGATACCTTCATATGAAAAATTGATGTCGAGTAGATTGGACAGAGTAATTGGAGAGAAGTGGCCCAGGGAATTCTGATATTGACATTCAACATACAGAAATCAAGGATTATGGGTAATCCCAAATCTAACTGACTCCACTTTAGAAGCAAAGTGAGGCAGAAATTTATTCTCAACACAATTTGCTGAAGCTTAGGAAAGACCTGGGTTAACTAGCCTATCAATAAAATTTTTAATAAGTGTCTTGGATTGTGATGATTAGCATTAAATAGCCCTGAAAAATAGGAGATTCTAGCGTCCTTCATCATCATATTACAAAGTAACAGCTTCTCCTTCATTGCCATGAGATGAACCTGGAGCCCAGATTTCTTCCATCTACATTCTGTCCTTGTCTCTATTAAATGTCGCATTTAAGGTTTCTTATTCAGTCATTCAGCCAAGGCTGTTTCCTAATCAGGGGATCAGGTCTATTTTTAAAGCAGCTATACAATCCAAAGTCAAAATACAAAGAGAGTTATAGGAATCTGCCATTTTGTAATACAGTCTTTATGCTTCTCTCTCAGTTAAAAAAAAGCAGCAGCAGTGGATGATGCATTAAGTTTGTCAGCACATGTGCAGAGCCAGTAATTCATGTGAACAGGTCGTCCAGCTCGTGCACACTGTCCAAAGCGTCACTATGGCAACATTCAGTCCGATGTTGATGTTTCTTCCGTCGTGTGCTTGTACACACTTGTTTTGATTTTCTCTAATTCTGTCTCCTGTGTTTCCTGTGATCTGGGAGGATCTGGGATTTGTAGTTCTTGGAGTTTCTCTGTAGTCAGGGCTGAGGTTCTGGTAGAACCTGGAGATGACACAATAAAAACTAAATAAATAAGTTCACATTCGGATGTTTGAACTAAAACTCCACAGAAGAATTAGACTTCTGATTGGTTTTCTGAGTTAGGAAACTGTGCTCATGTCTAACCAGAAGCTTTACTACATGGCTGTGTGAAACTTCCAGGTCATGGGTTCTATGGTCAGTTTTAAAAGACAAATTATGTCAACAGATTTCATATATAACACAATATATACAATTTATGAGAAATGATTATTCAAAAGGACTATTTCATGAAATCCAATTGTTTTTCACCACACTTGTGGAAATTTCCCGATCATGATTACCATGATTATCTTTCTCTTCTTGCTGACAGGAGTGCTGGAGGAGAGAAAAGAATTGAGTGACTGATTCAAATGAAAAGGTCTAATGATACAAGACACAATCATAGCACACAATGTCAGAGAACAAAAAACTATTTACAAATGAGCTTTTACAAAACAGGTGGTCTTAAATTGATCCTACTGTTGCTTCCAGGTAGTAAAACATTTTTAAAAAGGCTCATGTCCAGTACACCGATTATTGGAGTTTATATAGCTCCATAGGGAGAGTGAGCTGACATTTTTGTGTTCATTTGAAACTAAAAATGTCCAAACAACTGATTCATTACTGAAAATACTTTGTTATAAGATTCCAATGACCGCATGGAGAACAGAACAGCGAGAAAGAAACCAGGACAATCTTCACTGAGTTAAAGAAAACAGGAATATGGACTTTTGACTAGAGTGTAGCTCCCACATATCAATTTTTGTATTTTCATACTGTCTATAAGGATCAAAAACTAAAATGACAAAGAAAAAATGGCCAAACGATGAGAAATCTTTTCAGTCTATAGTTGGCTTGAGAAAATAAGATTACGAGGGGCAACCAGGACTGAAGACACAGTAGAAGCTCCAAATGCACACCTGTCCAAGATGATATGTCCTTGGTGTGTCCCTCTTGAGAAACAGATGCGTCACTGTTCCTGGATTGGGAGTCAGCACAGTCAGCACAGACACTGTGTGTAGGAGACTCAGGTGAGCTGAACTCATACTCACACACAGTCTGTCTCACCATAAGCCGTGCATCCTCCAGCCTGCTGCACTGAACATGGAGAACAAACACAATATATTCTTAATAATTTTACACATACTGAACTGACAATCATAGGCACACAAGTCCTTTCCCAACTCAACAGGTCACCTAAATGTTGTCTCCATGCTCAGTGTGACTCTGTAACAGGCACAACACAGTCACAGTTTCCCTTTAAATCATTTGAATTACCAAATGTTTGCCAGCTTTCACTCTTCTCCTTCTCCTTCGTCTTCTTTAACTAAAATAGAAAACCAAAGTGGCCAACAGCGCCACCTGCTGTACTGCAAGACATACTAAACACAAGTAAAAGATTTCTTTATGTATTTTTTATTTTAGTAACTCAATGTCCTTCATCTACTTCTACACTTTATTTTATTTTTACACTATAATTCAGGGGAGAATATAACTTATAGTTATACAATTATACTTATTACTTATTCCATTACATTTATGTGATAGCTAGTTAGTCTGTCAGTTACAGTAATTAACTACAGCCACAGATACTTCATACGAAAATAATCAACTACTAAATGAGGATGTAATATTATAGTTTTCTCATCTGGCAGTACATTAAATGTACATAAAACACAAGTATTCATGAGAAATATCACACATTAATCCTGGTTGGTCTATGTCACAGACTTAGTAAAACCACCTACTCACTCCACGTACCAGCTCGAGGTAGTGATCTGGTGACCTACTTTTTACAGCAGGGTGACATGTAGGCAGCTTCTTGTCAGTCAAACCTGATGGACAGGGTCAATGTGATGATTGGTGTTGTATGTAGATGAAAAGAGACAGTGACAGTTAATACAAAAAACTGGAGTCTGTCAACCAGAGAGAGAGACACAGAGAGAGAGAGAGAGAGACACACACACACACAGAGAGAGAGGGTTATCCCCTGATGGACTGGCATGGTTTGCTAGCCCAGAATCTGAAACAGTTCTGAACAGCAGAGTGGAACAGATCAGAAAACAGTGACACAGTAGAAGAAGAACATGAAGACATTATGAGGATCGGACCACAGGTCAGTCTCACTCTTCTTCTTGCTTGCATGATGTGTGGAGGTATGGGAAGGTGTTGGGAAGAAAATCACAGCACAAATGAAAAAGACTAGAAGGAGGGGAGTTATTAAAATCACTTTTTAAAAGATATATTTTGTGTTTATTGTGGAAAGTCTATCACTACTATTATACAGTATTATAATAATATCAGGATGTATAAAGGAAATGTAATATTGCACTTGTATTGTGTTTGTGAGTGCTGTGTCATAAATCTCTGTGAAGATTCTCAGTCATCTAGGTCATGGTTATCCCAAAACATGTACTTCCGTGACAACTGGACTTGTATTAATTCTCAAAGGTGTTTCACCTTCAAACCCTTGCTACGGAATAAGCTTTTTAGGGATGTGTTACAAATCCATCTCATTTTCTAACTTGTCCTGGGGGTGGAATATGTGTTAGGCAGCAAGCAAACAGACATAAAAGCATGCATATGTCTTGGACAAACTGGTATATTAAAGTAAATTTAAAAAGTTCTGTGCTCGTAGAACACGTGCAATAATCATTAGGGTCAGCACTGCACACAAAGCCTGCATCTTTGATTCCACCACTTCTCTCAGCTTTTTTATCTTTTTGTTTTGACAATGTAAAAGTTGTGACAAGACAAAGTGACGTCAAAAGGAAATTCAGTGCAGCTGTGTCCTTTCCTCCAAACACTGATGGCGTGAGGAAGAACTTCTAGCTGGTGTAAAGCCTGTCACTTTGTTGCCAGGAGAGATTTATTCATATCTGATGAATATTTAAATAGATTTAGGCAGTTTTCCTTCCCCATGCTCCCCATGCTGTGCATGTGTGTGTGCGTGTGTGTGTACATGTGTGTGTGCATGTGTGTGTGTGTGTATGTGCATGTGTGGTGATCGTGATGAGCCTCGTCAAATACATCAAGTAGTACAAGAGAAACAGGAAATGTAAGTATGTAAAACGTGTCAGTAAAGGATAATAAAAATAAAATAATAAAAAAAAAAAAGTTGATTTATTTTATATTTCTAAGCGAATATTTAAATGAGTAATGAAAACACACTGAATGACATGCTACGAGTTCAGTCTTGTGTTGTTATTTCGAGTACCTTTAGTTCTCAGCCTGCTACGGGCTCTCTTCATGACACTATAAAGGTTAAAAACAGCCTAATAGAATGACTGATCCTCACTTGCATGGTAACAGTCTAACGGCACTGACACCATATTGCAAGTAGTGGCCTGAAGCCCTAACGTGGCCCAGTGTTTGCTGAGGGCTGCGTGTCCCACATATTATCACCAGCGAGGCTCTGTTGTGATAGAAAGGGGGCGTTCACACACTTTTGCTCGTTACCCATGTGGAAAATAGGTTTTTAGCACACTTGTGATGTCACACCCATCAGTGGCTTTCGGTGTTCCTTCGAAGGTTGTATATTGAAAAGATGAATCCCTCTGTAGGTGAAATGCAGACACTACAAATCAGACTGAGAGGTCAGGCTTTAAGTAGCTATTACAAAAAAATAACTATCAAGGACGTGTATTTATTGCATGCATTATTTGAAATAAGCCACATTTTCCCCTTTATTCACTTTCAGGAGTGTAAATGTTTTATTTAGCGGTATAGGCAATGTTGGGCTGTGATTTCCTCTGCCAGCAGAAAAAACTAAGTGGAATTTAGATTGTGGTGCTCGAACTTTTTGAAACACTGAAATTCTTCTCAAATGTTCCAATGGATAAAACTCAGAACTCTATTAACTATTAAAGTTATTCACAGATTTTTTCATTAAAAAACTCAAAAATCTGGTCTGCCTCTAGCTGAACAGATCCTCTAGGTGATGTCACTTTAAGAGGTTTTTCAGTTTAGATTATGAGGGGGAATAAATTGACCAGGATTACATCCTCTGTAGTCTGAACAACAGAAGAATTAAATGAAATAAAGTAATGTCAAATGTAAATACATTCTAATGTAAAGAGGTTTAATACAATACACGATATACATATACTCTCCAAACTAGAGCAAAGGAGCCTGTTGAATTGACTGTAATAAATATTATTTTAAACAATTCACTGAACTGCACGGTGAAACTGAACAGATAGAGTATGAGGTTTGTTTGAGACAATCTGGGCCTTTCTTGGAGAATGAACAACAGCAGGTGGTGACTGCAGGGGGGGCACAAAAAGTTACAGCCTTCACAGTCTGTAGATGTCACAGAAAAACATTCTTCCATTCTGTATGACACTTAAAATGCTATGTTGCTATGGTTTAACCTCCATGTTACTCATAGATTTTGAACAGACTTGACTTAGTTTTTTGATTATTCTCTTAATTGGGTCACAGCTGCATCTATTTTCATTTTAGTGAAAGATTTTAGTTGGAATCTTTGACTCAGTGATCCTGTTGTCCTTGATATATGCAAAGTAACTGGCATTATTTGTGTGGCAGTGATCATTGATTGACTCTGCACACACGTGGACAAACACACTTGGCAAATGCTGTGATAATATCATTTTGAAAGAGCTGTTGTCAGATGATACAAATACACTGATTAACTTGAAAAAGCATTTCAACCTAGAAGTCAGTGCTTTAGAAGTAATCTGTTCACGAATATGCTAAACATGCCACAAACCACAAAAAATAACCATAATGAAATAACATATGACTAACTTGGGATCTTTTCTCTTATGTAGCCTATAATAGGTGTTAGAGTGAGACCTCGTTTGAAAAACACATCTCTATTCTCTCTTTACCTGCACTCTCTCTTCACTGGCTTATTTCCGTCAAGTTAGCGCGCATTAGCTACAAACAGCAGACGATGTGGACACAATTCTAATATAAATCTACCATCAAACTAGCAAAACTCTTTCGAAAATAATAGGTCTAAAACTGGTTGCTGTTAGTACAAAAATATGCAACGGAATTACTAAATAATTAGGAAATACTGAAAAATATTTGTGTGGTTGGTTTATTTTGAAAGTCTTAACAGGAAATGAGTGTGTATATTTTGACTAGCTTAACCGCGGTCACCTGCCGCAGCAGAGAAGAGGCGGAGGAGGCTGGGGGTCGGAGGGGGCGACTGGAGTGAATCTGTTCCTCTCAACATTCACAAGATGGATTTACGCGCCGGGTTTCATGTCAGCACGAAGGAGGAACACATCTTCGGGACACCCTGCCTGTCCGTCTGCGCTGGCACATCCATTTGAAGCCCCCCCCTCCCTCAAACCACATTTTAGGTGCGACAGCGGGACAAATCGCATTAACGGACACTTCCAGCTCACCCCGCTGGGCGATGTAGTTCTGCTGTTTTTTGGGGGGGGCTTGGAGCAAACCGAAGTCGGTCGGAATTTTCGCCAAAATTACGACGGGAATCAGATACAGCTCCCTGTCTCCCGGTACCGGGAGAGACCACCGCCCGCTCGTGATGTCTCGTGCCAAAGAGCGACTTAAAGGCGGGAAGGAGACCAAGGACAGCGTCACTCTGCTGCCGTGCTTTTATTTTGTAGAGGTGACTATCTATCTATCTATCTATCTATCTATCTATCTATCTATCTATCTATCTATCTATCTATCTATCTATCTATCTATCAGACATCCAGTGCTGTTGCATTGCTCTTGTCCTCCATCTGTAGAGTCAGACTGGCTTGTTAGCCACTGACTGTCCACACTGACAGCTCTTGTGTCAGTGCTCTCATTCAGTCAGGTTGTGTTGTTGATGCCTCTGGGTTGAGGACAGCACAGAGGGGCGGTTGGTGCTGACAGATGATGAGACATTTGGCATCTCTCTCTTTCTGTCTCTCTTTCTCTGTCAGGAGCATGTACTTTAAAACTGTTCGTGGCTTGATGCGTAGATGTCCAGCAACCACAATGAATGCCACAATCAGGTTAAGCTAATGATGCAATTAATATTATGTTATCATTGTAGGTACTCAAACATATCAAAGCTACTGTTTCCTTTTGAGGGGCCACATCACAGTAAGCCAGATGGTCAGTAATCTGGGTATCAAGGAGCCTCAAACAGTTTCCCAGCAGTGATACTGAGAATCTGTATTCACCTCGTCCCTGTTGTTTTTGTAGCCAGTGACACTGCAGTCTCCACTGGATATTATGATTCTTCATGCATCCGACAGTTTCTGTGGCAAAGGATGCAGAGCCTTCTAAAGCTTGTCCATCGTAACAATTACGTCGATCCACGCTGACACAGTTTCAGCAGTGTCCATTTAATCATCATACTGAGATATGACTGGTTGTGGTTTAGTCTGACCGTTCTCTGTGTTTTAACAGTGAGGCTCTCTCACAGTAATCGCTCCTTGCTTCAGGACTAAAACCTATAGTAATGCTGCATTTAGTTCTTACGCCCCCAGACTGTGCAGCAGCTTTCCTGTAGGCCTGAGAATCAGCATGTCTTTTGACATCTGAAATGATAATCATTGTAATGAATAATTACATTCCATTAGCTGTAGCTGTAGTAGTAGTGGTCCATTAGAAGAATCCCTGTTTGGGTATAACCTAAATTTCTTGTGTTGTGGGAGCCTCGTGTTGCAGTATGAACATGACAGTGTATTCTCTTTCAGTGGATACTCACTAGCAGGCGACTGTGGTTAAACAGTGATCTTTTAGACTAGTATCTGCAGTATTTCCTCACTTCACATTTAAGTGTAATCTTATGTAGTCTTTGTCCACTGCATGGTACCAGCTCAACTTGACTCTCCTCGCTTTTGCTAACAGGTATTTTGTTTTCCTCTGCAAATAGAGTAATACATGTTCATTTTTCTCTGTATGTGGCTGTTTGTTGCAGCAAGGAGATCATTTTAGTTTCAGAGAAGGCTGAAGGCAACAAAGTGGAAGACTGCCGGAAAAATCTGGAGAGTTTGGGATGTTTGGTTTGCGGTGTTTTCACATTACCTTTTTGTAAAACCTCAGCTCGCATGGAACCTCAGTGGAGTTGAGACAGAAAAATGTACCAGGTATCAGATACTCCACAACTTTTGCCTAATGGAAAACCAAAACTGGCATGTAGAGACAAGTCAACCTGAGACGTTGCATTCTAGGTTAGTGGCAGCCATGCTCTGCTCATCACCTGAAATCTTCCACCTGTTGATGCAGGCAACCATGAACAGTCCATCGTTTTCTACATCTTCAGTTTCAGAGGTTTCAGTGGTATATATTATGAGAATTATCGGGTCTGTGCTAAGTCTTGCTTGCTACAGCTTAGCCTCTGCTTGCATCATCAGATGTTAAATTCGGAGTTGTAGCAGGTTAATAGCAGATAATATGAACTGAATACTGAAAAATGTACTGGCAGGACTTGCAAATAACATGCTGTATTATGTAATAAAAATCTAGTTAAACCAGTGTTCACAGTGAACAGACTGGAGAAAGCTGTTTGATATTCACTCAGTAATGTCACTGGTAAGTGTTAAAGGCCACGGTTTCTTTATGAAGGTAACGGGTGGTGTAGTGGTTAGCACTGTTACGTGAAAAAGGTTCAAATATATTGATCAGCCAGGTGTCTTTTACTGTGAAGTTTGCCTGTTCTCCTTATGTCTGTGTGGGTTTTAACAAGGTAGTCTGCCGTCCTCCCACCATTAAAAGACATGCGTTTTGGGGTTATGGTTAGGATTAATTGGCCAGTTAAAATTTTACATAGGTGTGTATATTAGTTTGACTCTATATGTAAACCCTGTGAAAGACTGATGAACTGTCCAGGGTGAACCCCACGTCTCACCCAATGACAGCTGGGATAGGCTCCAGCACTTCTGCAACCCTTAAGAGGAAAAGTGAAAAGTTTCTTGTTTTGTGTGACTAACAGTCCAGACGAACAGCAAGTCGTCACATTTAACAAGCTAGAAACTGAGAACCTTAAAAACATTTTTTGTCTGGAATAAGACTAAAACAATTCATAAATTATAAATATTGTAGATCTTTTGGTGTTGTTGTACTAATCGATTATTCCATTGATCATTTGAGCTGTACTCCTGAGTTGAACAAATGCTGAACAAAAGGAGAGGAGGGAGTTGCTGGTAAATTTGGAAGTAGCTCTATGTTGTTGTTACAGAATATTGTATATCTCTGTAGCACGATAAGATGGGTGGATACCTGGGCTTAACATGCCAGGACCCGTCAGGACTCAGTGATTCATAATTGGGTTCATGCAGAAACGTAGAGAACACATTCAGGTTTGGCCAAGGTTCAGTCTGACCAGAAAACCGCATAACTACACTTCAGAACATGACTACACCAGACAAATAAATAAACAGCTGGAGCACTCATATGTCTGCTTCATTTAATAGTCAGGAGAAACTGAGGTTCCAATCCTCAGGTTTACCACAAGGACATCAAACGCTTGTTGGGTTTGAGTCATGTTCGGCTGCTGCCCTTTTCGAACAGCCCATGTTAGAAAACATCTTAGAAAAGTGACTCGACTCTACAGTACTTCCACCTTCACTGTACCACTTGTGTACCCAGTTTGTAAGCCAGTTGATAATTAAGTGATCTGTGATAGAAACGGTCACATGTTTGGATCATAAAATATCATGCCATCGTACGGTATATAACTAAAATGTGGATGCTTTCCTGTCTTCTGCCCAGTGAGTGCACATGTCCAAACCTTCAGCTGGAGCCATGGTTCCACCGAACCATAAGCAGGGCTGTATATAATATGTTGGACGCACTGAATTTTGGATAAATGACTAAAAAGTCTGTTGGCACACACTATAGCTTTTGCTGATTTTATGCTTTTCTAGAAATTTTGCAGCATTTTGGTCTTTTTCTTTACAATCATCAGTAATATGAAATCTGGTGCAAAAACTAAAAAGTGCTTCAGTATGTATTAGTGTGAGGTGATGGGGCTGTATTTTCCTCACTTTGCATTGGGAAACATCAAAATCTGTTATATTACTACTTGGTTCTCCTTTCTCTTCCTGAAAGAGCAGCTCCATGTCTCCAACATTTTCTATCTCACACACTGTCACACCATCCTACCCACTAACTGGCTGCTAGGCAACATGGCCCTCTGAATGGGGTGTATTTTTATATCTGTGTGTTCAGGGCTAGAGACGTTAAGAGGAGAAAAACATCCCTATTTCAGCCCTACTTCCCATGTGTGCACAGTGGCCATGCAGGCTTTGTTTGATTTGTCTTTAAAATGATCATTATGATGTATTCACTTCATCAGTACAAACCCAGAAGATTAAAGAAAAATTCAGAATTATGTCATTTACTACATAAGGTATTGACTGGAATAAATACACTCATGCTAAATGTACATATATGTTACACCATTAACCTGTATACAGTTTGCTCTTATCTAGCTGATTTACTAATACCTCTGCAGCAGTGTCTTCACCCAGTTTATCATAATATTATTTTTCAGTTAACCCATGTTTCACCAGAGAAAATACAACTGATGTTATTTCAGTCTTGTCAGGATAGCAGCACTACAACTTAATTAGAGAGTTGAGTTCTGTCTCCCTTTACTGTCTCTAGTCTTGGGTCTGAGTTTTAACATCCACTTGAATGGATGCGAATGGAACCAAAACAGTGCGTATTTGCCAGCAGCTGACAACGATATTAAGATGATCTCACGACTGAGTAGACTGAGAGCAACATGCTGAAAGACGTGGTTTTCAACAACAGGAAGTTCTGGAGGTAGACAAACCTGAAAATCCAGGGAGAATGAAAGTTAGTGTGTGTGCTCTTCAAACATAGATGTATAGGAGTTTAAAATTTATATGATCACTTTGTGCCTACAAGAAACAAAAACAAGCTCTCTCAGTTGTGCAGTATCATGACAATCCTGTGTCCCCATCGATAAGAATGAATAAATATGCATCATTAATGAAGTTACTGCTGTTGTGCCATCTGCATAAATGTGCACAGCAACTCTCTTACTTTGGATCCTGCTGCTGTGTGAAAGTTACAGATATTTAAAGATTCCTACACCAGCTGGCAGCAGCAAACAAAACTTCAGTGCACCATATGATGTCACAATTCCTGTCTCAGTTTACTTTACTGTACTGTTTCCTGATGTCCTCACTAAAGGAGGGGAAAGTAGAAGATCTTGTACCTCCATTTTCAACCAGGTGACTCTTCCCTGCCCACCTTCCCATAGAGGCGGGGTACACCCTGGACAGATCGCCAGTCCATTGCAGGGCCAACATACAGACAAACAGACAAACAACCATGCACACTCACATACATGGTGACAAACAACCATGCACACACACACCTACGGACAATTTCAGATCGATCAATTAACCGGAGGAAACCCACGCAGACATGGGGAGAACATGCAAACTCAGAAAGGCACCTAGTCGACCCCGGGAATCGAACCCTGGTCCTTCTAGCTGTGAGGTGACCATGCTAACCACCACACCGCCATGTATTTATCTTTTAAATAAAATACCTGATAGTTTCCTGTTATCATATCACCACATATCTCCACTAATCTAAAGCAGAGATATAAAGTTAGAGAAATAAATTTAGTCCAGCCCAGCGAACAACGGCATCGCATCTCACAGAGAGAAAACTTATAAACTGTCTATAAACTGCAACATGTTATTTCTTATTAAAATATAATGCTGATCACAATGACCAGGACACCCCAAATTAGACAGTTCTAATGCCATCTCCTTCCCCCTACTCTTGATCCCTCCCCCACTAAATATTTGACTTCTGACTTCTCCTCATTTTATTCAGTGAAACTTATATGGTAGTCTATGTTGTTATACAGCATCATCCGAGCCTCTGCAGTTTTGTAGGCTACGAACCTTTCTCCATCCAACCTGTAGGAAATGCCTGCTGAAGCAGTCGCCAGTTTAACAAAGCTCAGTCCTCTCCTCCTGTAATTTTATGTCACAGAAAACCATTGTGGTGGTTGGTACCATTCAGATTCTGGCTCCTATCAAACTAATAAAATAAGACTTATTCCCAGGATTTATCTTTATCTTAGCATCATCAACAAATTACTAATTTTCTTGTTGATTTTTGCTTCCTTCAGGGAATATCATGAGAGTTGTGCTGTTCAGTCATTATAACAGTTTTGCTAATAACAGTGTGAAATAATAATTCAATTCAATTCAATTCAACTTTATTTATATAGCGCCAATTCACAACACAGGTCATCTCAGGGCACTTTAC
>JAUYWH010000009.1:805979-821597 GCA_034779795.1 Ctenopoma multispine | reverse complement strand
TGCAAAATCATCTAGTGTAGCAATCTGACTAGATAGCATGTCTCTGAGATTTTTGGGTCCAAATATAATAACCTCAGGTTTTGTCTGAATGAAGGAGTAGAAAATTACAGGACATCCAGGCCTTTATGTCTTTTAAACATGCTTGAGGTTTTACTAAATGATTGGTTTCATAGATAAATATAATTGGGTATCATCTGCATAACAATAGAAATTAATAGTGTTTTCTTATAATATTGCTTAAGGGAATCATGTATAATGAAAAGAGAATCAGTCCAAGCACAGAACCCTGCGGAACTCCGTATCCAAGTATCTATCCGTATCTAGAAAAGGTGGTGAACCTTCTCAGGAGTGACCGGCCCACGAAACTGAACCACTACCAGCTTTACTGTAATAATCTGTAATAATGAAGAGACTGAAGTCACCGCTGTGTTGTCCAAAACATTTTATTGCAGCTCCCAGAACAGATCATTTACAGAAAACTGACAATTCAAATCCCCTTTCAGAAATCCAGTTACCATCATCATCACTTCACAATAATTTAATCACCGTCGTCAGCATCTACAGGACAGTGTTAGATCTGCAGACTGCACTGTTGTGATTGACAGGCAGCACTTGGTTCAGTTTGTAACCAACAGCTAATTTAACCCCATCAGTACTCAGTGTAGCCTGATGTTGCGTGCTGGTGACCGTTTTGCCTGTGTATCACAAACCCTTTACAGCATGCGTGACTTAGTAATGAAACAGAGAAAAAGGCTGCAGTCTGAAGAGCAGTGCTCGATCTACAGTTGGTCCTGAAGTGGTGTAGCTCCTTAAACCTGCCTATCACAAACTGCTTATGGCTTTGTAAAAAGCTTTTTAAAAGCATTTTAGAAAATTACAGGTCGTCTTTATTTTAGTTTTTAAAAATATTCCTTAAAAAAAACAAATCTACAAGCTCTCTCTCTGCAAAAGTTCACATTGACTTACAAAGTGTCAGGAAACAGAAAAGACACGCTAGTGTTACTGAGGAAGAAAAAAAACATACAGCTTCTCCATGCCACTGGAATGTGCTGCAACCCTAAAAACTATCTGCTAGTTAAAGTATTGTGGGACTCTAAAATTCATCCCCACATCACCTGATGCACAAACTGCCTATTTGTCAGCATCCTGTAAAAAATGTTTCATAGTGTCATGGATATTTCTCATCTGATACAAGCTGGTGACGCATTGCCTCCAAAACAAGATACTACAACATCTCATGTGGCTTTTTCAATTACACAGAGGAAATGAGAAATGAGGCGGCAACGCTTCACCAGAGTCGATAAAAACAGAACTCTGTTAGATTACAGCACCTGATCAGTTTAACCCTCTGCGAGCCACAAATAACTTATAAAGATACAGGATCTGGGTCGCACAGGGTTAAAAATGCTTCAGCGCCGCCTTGATGAGCCTCTGCGTTTAGCTGGTGAAGAATCGTTTACGCCACAGTGACAGTTCTGCACCGTTCACAGTGTCCTCAGTGATATCACAGTTCAAACATTACTACTTCACTTCAAACTGAGGCAATGGTCTGCTTTGATTGTCTTGGTAACCATATGTAGAAATAAGATAAAAAATAAAAGCTAGGAATGTCCAGACCCCCCAACACACACACACACACACACACACACACACACACACACACACACACACACACACACACACACACACACACACACACACGTAGTAGAACAAAGAAAAAGAGCCCGTCTCCAGACTACATGATTACATTAACACACACACAAGATCAATTAGCAAAAGATTTATCAACGCACTAGAAACACGCTCATCCCAGGTTATAGAGGGAACACACACAAACAAAGACACACACACTTTCATGTGCTAGCATATGGCTCATCCTGGAGTCAACACATACTGAGTGGTAAATAAACTGGCTGGGACTATGAGGGGAGGTGGGTCACACACATCACCACAGCTTTGCATAGAATCCACAACAGCAAAACCAGGAAGAAGGTGAACTGAGGCTTTCTAAACATCTGTATGTACACTGCAACAGAGGGGGAGGAAAAGACATGTTCTGATTCACAATAATTCACCAGAAACGTTTAGTCTCCTTCAAAGTAACTTGATCAGAAGGAGAGACTGGGAGACAGCAGCAGAGAGCGGAGGTGTTCAACACGTCTGTACTCCTCATCTTCAGCCTCATTCTGCTCTGCAAATAAACTGAGCTGCAGGAAGCTTCAAGCGTTGCAGCTGCTGCAGATATAAGACTCTGGTGGACTTGCTGGACACCAGGCCACAGACACCACAGAACTAAACCACCAGGAACACAAACGGATCTAGCTGAAGACGAAAAACAGAACAGCAAACAAAGACTTCCAAATAATAAACAATAAAGGTTGAAAACAGAAGTAGCATACTAGTAAACAATTCAACCAATATCTCACACGCTGACACTAAAAAGAGAAAAACTTAAAGTGAGGGGGGACATAAGCAGGAAAGATGAGGCGGGTGTTGTCATAACGGCTTGGTCGTTTCTCTGGAGGTGGAGAGATGCATCATTGGTCTGAGCACGCTGAGGTGCTGCTGATGCAACATCAGTGGGTCCCTGCTCCGTCGCCACGACAACTGTGGCAGCCTCTACGTTTCTAAGTGAAGCACAAACAGGAGGAAGTTTATTTTCACAGTGGTAATTTGAAGTTTTCACACAGCTAGGAACTAAACATTACTGAATGACTCAGGAACATGACACAGGACCATGATGCAGGGTCTGCTCATTCATTTTAGGCTTCTTCAAATACTAAAATGTAAGCACTGGCTAAAAACGAGAAGATCCTAACTGAATGTTTTGTACACTGAGCTGTGAGCAGTATCAGACATGACTGACACCAGTGAGGCTTTTTTACTTTTTAATAGAACTCATTAATGTTTTCTGAACTAGTCTGACTCCTTTCAGTGACTTTTCAGTTGTTGTACCGATGGTGAAAGAGACCACTCTGATTGGCTTATTAGGTCAGCGAATCCACCACCAGTGTCGATAAGAACTTCTTATCAGACATACTCTTGATTTGAAGTAGCTATAAGTCTTCTGTGGTGTGAAAACGTCCATCCTCTGCTCTCCCTTATATCATGAAAACACAGTCCACCTGCTCAATGGAGAATTATTACTTCTCACACGGGCACACGACATACATGCTCTCTGCGGTGTGTTCAAGTGCCAGTTTTGGCCCAGATGAACAGTTGGCCTCGTCTGCTCTAGTTCTTAGATGTCAGCTTGATGTACTTCTGCTCTATATCTATATGTGGCGACCAGGCTACATAAGCCACTTTCACTTTAGTTTGTCCATAGCGATTAGCTCTTAACTTACTGTGGTTAACACCCACCTCTTCCCCGGACTTTCTAGTAAACGAAACAACGTTTCATGTGGTTTTCAAAGTACAGCTCACTATCAGCTCCACGTGGACAACACATTCTTCTGCTAACAACTATTTTGACCTCGTGCCACTACTTGCTTCTTATCATATTATATTATTATCTTATTATCATTTTTCATAGGTTTGCATTGCTAAACCATGATAAAAGGAGGAACACATCCTGCAGTGTCAACATTATTTGACACATTTAATTATTATTAATAGGATTTAAGTCATTTTTCCAAAACCTCTGTTTGCACAGGAGGACAGTTTTGTCCACTCAGTAAAATGTGATAAATTATACAGTATAAGCACTAACTTATTGATTGACATGTTTACCTGTGGGCTCATCCTGAATCTGCTCATTTGTCTCCACAAACTCTGCAGGAGCAAAGACAAATTGATCAGTAAACTTCTTCTTCATCACCTTAAGATGGTGTGTGTCTGTGTGTGGGTACCCACCTTCTTCTGCCGCCTCCTCTGCCTCGTGCTCCACTTCTTCTATCTCTGTGAAAGTGAAGGAAAAAAAGAACCATTAACTGTACAGAACATAAGCAGTGCACACAGAACCAGAGCATTAGCACAGTAAAGCACGCCAACAACGTGCTAGACATAAGTCTTCTTTCTCTAAATAATGCTATTAGTCTAGTAGCACACAATACAATGTGTACGTAGGTCAAATGTTTTTTTTATCTCATAAATCGAGTCTGCTGAGCTTTATTCGGTCCTGATGGTTCAGTTATCAGTGCTGAGTTATGACAGGCTGCATATCAGCCTGGAGTTTAAGCTGCTTAGACTGTACGGGAAACAGACTTCTGACCAGAAGCCTCAGTATCCTGGTGAGCACTTAATACTTGTTCTTTAACATTTTGATATTTGTATAGGTCACACAAACTGTTTAAAGAGGCTCTGCACTGTAATTTAGTATTGCCCTGTCCTTAAAGCTGTACAACCTTACCTGGAACTTCTTCTTCCACCTCCTCCTCTGGAGTAGCCTCTGTGTCTGCTGCCTCCTCCACTGTCTCTTCTGAGGGAGCTGTGTCCTCATCAGCAGGTTCCTCTACAGTTTCTTCTGAAGGAGCTGCCTCCTCCTCTGCAGCAGGTTCCTCTGCAGGTGCTGTCTCCTCTTCTTCTGCTACCTCCTCAACAACTTCTTCAGCACCTTCTTCTTCTTCTGCAGGAGCCGTCTCCTCTTGTTCTGCTGCTGCTACCTCCTCAACAGCTTCTTCAGTGGCTTCTTCTTCTTCTGC
This sequence comes from Ctenopoma multispine, assembly GCA_034779795.1. Lineage (NCBI taxonomy): Eukaryota > Metazoa > Chordata > Actinopteri > Anabantiformes > Anabantidae > Ctenopoma > Ctenopoma multispine. The sequence continues at coordinate 816,954 of JAUYWH010000009.1, read as the reverse complement.
AGGTTCCTCTGCAGGTGCTGTCTCTTCTTCTTCTGCTGCTGCTGATATCTCCTCAACAGCATCTTCAGTGGCTTCTTCTTCTTCTTCTGCAGGTTCCACTGCAGGACCAGTCTCCTCTTCTTCTACTATCTCCTCAGCTGCTTCCTCTTCAACAGGTTCATCAGCAGGTTCCTCTGATGGAGCTGTCTCTTCTTCTTCTACTATTTCCTCAACTGCCTCCTCTTCAACAGGTTCATCAGCAGATTCCTCTGATGGAGCTGTCTCCTCTTCTTCAGCTACTTCCTCCACAGCTTCTTCTGTAGGAGCACTCTCCTCTACATTCTCTGCCACCTCCTCAGCAGCTTCTTCCTCTTTGGTTTCCTCCACCAACTCATTTACTGCCTCCTCCTCCTCCTCCTCCTCCTCCTCCTCCTCCGTCTCTGCAGCCTGTTCAGTAGCCGTTTCCTCCACCTCCTCCACAGGGGCATCTGCCATCATGTCCTCTGTAACCTCGTCAGTTGCTGGCTCGTCCTCAGCTGGAGCAGCCTGAATAAAGCAACATTATTAGTCGATTATTAAAGGATACAGTCTTTTTACACTGTATCTGTAGTTGATACATTGTAATTTAGTAACCCTGTACAGGATATTTATGTCAATTCCAGGTTTACTTTTCACGAGGTGTGAGCCAAAAAACTTTTTAATCTCCACAGTACACTATGAAGACAATTCAGTCTGTATCGGAACTACAATGCAACAACAAACAAAACTACATACCTCCTCCCCTGGGACATCCTCTTCCGCAACAGGAGGCTCCTCCTCCAGGATCTCTGGATCCTCCTCGATCACCTGAAAATGAATACAACAACAAGCGCACACCTGAATTTATGTACCTTTGTAACTAATTATGTTCCGGACACCCTATTCATTAAATATTAAACGTCTTTTTGACATTTAATTTTATACTTTTTCCACAAATGTCTTCAAGTGGATTATAAATAAGCCTGTACAAACCTCAGGAGTCTCCACAGGCTCTGGTTCAGGTTCAGGTTCAGGTTCAGGTTCAGGTTCAGGTTCAGATTCAGATTCAGGTTCTGGTTCTGGTTCAGCTGCAACCTCCTCAGCCTCTGCTACTACTTCAGGTTCAGACTCAAGCTCTTGAGGGGCAAAGCAGAGACTTTTACAGATCATCTTACACACACACACACACACTTTTGTGTGTTCTAGTACTCTTTAAGGAGACAATTTACACTACGCTGTGTGCTGAGCTGTCCTGCTGTCTATCCTTTTGAAGCAAATATACTTACATTTCATATATAACATTACAAAGGACAAAGATAAAAATGGGAGTTTTAGTTGTCTACAACCATCTAATCATAGCTTCACCCACATCAGACAGTAAGTTACGTACATATGCTTTTGTGTATTTTAATGCTCTCCATTTTCCCCGTGGTCACGTGAAAGCGTTTACACCCACATACCTGGTGGTGTTGCAGAAGTGTCCTCTGCTACAGCAGCTTCAATCACATCTTCCACAGGGACAGGGTCTGGTTCAACAATATCTGAGAGGAAAAGGACATTGAAGGAGAAGATTTGTGTAAAAATGAATGTACTGTGCTGTGGTAACAATAAAAATTTATATTTTATATAATATATATGCAAATAAATGGAATAACCCACATTCATCTGACAGCTGCAGAATAGGCCGTATAGCTTGTGTTTTATTTTTGTTTCAGTCACTCTTAAGAAAACATAACATGACGAGCTGTCTACACTCAACCAGTAGACAGACAGATATCAGGCTGCTGTCTGTCTGAATTAGTGAGCAGACATGCAGCTTCTGTTGTCCTGTCTGTGCCCAGAGTGACCATCAAAGTCTTTAGTGCGGCAACCACTACTGTCAGTATATGCCAGTGGTGCAGGATTTGTTTTTATTAATCTTGCACAATTGTTTTGCACATGTATGTTTAAAAAAAGACAGCTGTCATGTTTTAATTGTACATTTGCCACATAAAATAAATCCTTGGTTTATTGTATCATGAGCAGGAAAAGTGTTTACAGTTGGTACTTTGTAAAATGTTTAGAGTCAAGGAAACGACTGTGGCGCTCACTTATTGAACCTAGAAATTTAAGTTCCCAGGATAAAATTTGAGAAGTCGAACAACATATTATGTATTTACCTGATGTAGTAGAATCATCAGAATGAGTTAAAATGAATTCATTTTAGAGTTTGTAAATTAAAGTGAGAGATCAGTGCTGCTATCCAGCCCTGCTCGTTGGCTAGACAGTCATTTTCCTCTCATTGAAAAGATCCCCGACATCCAACTAATCCTCTCTTGCTACATGAAGTAGTGGTTCTTTTGTTTAAACTCTTCATTGTGCTATAAAAAAAATGAAAGAAGCTTAACAAGTGTGTGTTTCAGTGACAACACTCTATGAACATGCGCGTTACCTTCTGGTTCTGGTTCAGGTTTAGCAGTCTCCACTGGGGCAGCAGTTTCCTCTCTACGGGAAGCGACGACAACGTCTTTCTCTTTCAGTCCTACATGAGATGATGCACATGTTGTTGGCAGGAAACATGCATGTGTGAAATACAGACTATTTATGCATACTGCATGTGTCTGTGTGTACTGAAAAGTAGCAATATTTAGTCATTGGCTAAATCTGTGTCACATTTGTATATATACAAAAAAAATGTTCAACTCTCAATACCTCTGCTATAGTGTAGTTGCACAGCGGTAGTGTATATAATACACCAACTTTACAGGCCCTGTATATAATGATTAGTGTGTCAAGCCATATGTTCACGTCGCAGAACATCAGTACAATCAGTTAGATAAAACAGCATATTTAATCTAAGCTTATGAAACTGGCATTGGTTTTCTTTTACAGACTGAAGCTAGGAATGACCTTCTCAGACTGGTTAGAACAGTGAACCTCACTCAAACATCTTTAGAAGAGAATCTCTGCATTGACAGTTTGAGAAGTCTAGTTCATAGAATCACTTCTCCACATTGAAATACTGAATGTTATGAAGTATATTTCAATTAAAAACTTCAGTGACATTTTTGACAACATTTTACACAATACTCAGGTAGATTTTATAATATGGCCTAGAGGTGGGAATCACCAGAGACCCCACGATACAATTTTATCACAATACTTAACTCACGATACAATATTATTGCGATTTTAAATGTTAAAAGCATTGCGATACAATATATTGTGATGATCACGTTTTTTTTCCCCACTGCAAATTATGTCCATAAAGGTGAACTTTGTCAAAATACATTTAATCTATTAAACAATTCCTCAGTCATTTTTATTGACTGACAGTCTGTCTGTATTACAGTTTATTCCAACTTAACTGAATGCAAATATGTGGACTACTGTGCAATTAGTTATTTTGAACACTAAAAAGTATGTTTCGTTTTTTAAATTTGTACACAAAACATTGATACAGTATCACCATGCAAAAATATTGCGATACTATGCTGTATCAATTTTTTCCCCCACACCTAATGACCTATAGTTCTATACTTCCTAACACAGTCATTCAGGCAGAACCTCCTATGACTTTCACACTTATTAAAGAGACAAAGAAATGGAACCAAAGATTTTATTGGCAAAAGAAAATAATTTATATTGGGGGTAACACATAACCCCTTAAATACAAAAACTCACTTCTTGTCAACTGAGAAGAAATTGATGTGATAGATTTGATTCCAATGTAGTCGAATGATGGATGAACACTAACAACACTAACACTTAAAGGGCATCCTAAAGTGCTTTATGTGACCCCTGAAACTGTAATCCTACACCTTTCCATTTCTTCCATGGAAAGTAATGGTAATTGCTGACCTAAAAACATTTGTAAACCATCTGGATATCAATTTAAATGATCCATTATAAGACAACAAATTCTTGCTGGAGATATCAAAACTATATTTTTGATGTATTATTTGAGATATATTTATACAAACTGCTATATTTGACAAAAGACAAAGCTATAGAATTCTGTATAAACACAACTAGACGTTTTAACAAACACCATTTTCATTTAAATCAAGAACTATCTAGTCTATTTAGTGAAACAAAGAACATTATGGATCTGAGCAGATCTGATTAGTATTTTCTACAAGTGATGTGGATGCTTTTATCAGGCACTAAATGACGCAGAGCTCTAGCGCCTAACATCAGAGGATATCTGCAGCATCTCCTGTCTTCATCTCTTGCCTTCTCTGCTTTTCTTTATTTTTTCCATGACAGACTCATTCACTCTTCCCTTGTCCTTCTGTGTTTTCTTGCCCTCCCTCTTTAACTTCTTCTGTGAATTCTCCCCTTTCTTTCCTTCTTTCTTAGATTTTTTCTTCCCTTGTTTTTCACCTTTGCTCTCCTCTTTCCTTTTCTCAATTGGTTGTTTTGCCTTATGCTTCTGTTGTTTCTCCATAGCCTTCTCCAACTCATCTTTGTCTAGCGTCTCTTCTTCCACCTTCAGCCTAGCAGCCACTCTTTTCTTCACTCTGGGTGTTATTTCCTTCATCCTCAGCTTCAACTCCTTCTCCTCCCCTTTGGCCAGCAGTTCCCTGACTTCAGCCAGAGCTAGCTTGGCAAGCTTCTTGGCCTCAACACGTTCGTGGATGATGGCCAGCTTCTGCTTTAGAGCCTCCCGAAGCTTCCAACCCACATCTTTTGATGGAGAGGTTTCTACGATGGATGATCAACAACACAGTTTGGTGTTTCCCTACTCATAAAATGAGTGGTTATGAGAGTGTGTTATCAGACATCACCACACATCAAGCAGGCGTGTGCATGTCTGAGGATGAGTTAGGAGCATATTTAGCAACAGCAGCACCAGGCCCATGCCATGCTCCTCTTACTTTCTCCGCCAAGAGACTTTATAGTATAACAAACCAGCCTTCCACAAAGACAAGGATTTATACAGGTTTTGAAAAATGTAATCAAAGAAAGTTAGCCAAATACTGCTCAGGTTTAACATGGGGTATCAAGTGCATGGTCAGAAATGGGCCATAAATCTTTAAATCTCACAAAGGATTTTAGTTTATCAAATAAACACACTAGAGTGGATTTCTATCCACAATGAAATGGAAGTAGTTGAAGCTTCATCCATTAGTCCACACTGTAACAAGCATGGGTTCATGCATGATGATACCTTTCTTAGCTCTTCTACTGGCTGTGTCTCCAGGTGTCTCATCTAATATTATAAAATACAAGGTAGGAGTTACAACACAGGATTCTTGTCCATTACTACCAGTCAATACACACCATGAAGCGTTCAGTCCATTTACAGCATTCATCATTCCTAACATCTAAGATCAGCACAAGCCAGATCCACCGCTCACTATACAAAGAGGTTCACAAATGCTGCATTAAAGCTCAACTCAGCCTGTGCTGAAGTAAACCAAACCTGTCAGAGCTTTTTAATGGCCTGCACTGACTCACCAAAGCAGGAAAAACACTTGACAAACAAGTGTCGTCCCAGTAGTGCTGTACAGTAAATCTAAAGACAACTGTAATGTCAAACTGTGTGATTATCTAACCGCAAAAGGCTGCGGTTTATTTAAATAAATATGTACGTGTGTGAACATGACAACGTATTCTCTAATCATTTGCAGTTTGCTAAGCGTCTACAAACCTGACAAGATGACCAATCAGCCTATGTTCAGGCAAAGCAATGTGTGGCGAATTGCCATGTGTGAAGTTACTTTTGAGACTTCTTTTAAAAAAACAAGTAGTGACAAGTCTAGTGTCATTTGACTACACATTAACTTCTTTCCTTGAAGTAAGTTTGTAAAATTGTAAATGTACTCTCCTATGACTCAGGTCATTTACATGCAATAATGTAACAAGGTTACAATCAACTTTCTTGAGTAAGCCGATTTCTTGACTTTCCACAATTGGTGTAGAGAAACCCGTTTACCTCAGGTAGATTTCTGCTAGAGAACTCTCAACTTGTCATGTATACACATAACCAGTGTTTCTAACTGGCTTTTTACAAAAGCACAATTCAGGGAAAAAAGCTGCAGACACTGATTTCAGCAGCTGTCTGGCTGGATGAAAGGGGAAATCATTACATGTAGCAATGCTGCCTCAAATGTAAATTAAAGAATTTAAGTCTAACAATTAGATTAAAATTGACAAAGCACGTTGGATATTGTCGTCGGACAGTAAATCACCTTTAAAACATTTCTGGTAGATGGTTTTGCTACTTTTGCACATTGGAGACATAATTTGGACTCAACGTGATCATGGTCACAGACTCCGTTTCCTGCAGCAACATGTGGATGACAAGAAGCTTGGAACAAGACTTGATCTGCTACAATGTACCGTTTTGGAGTTTAAGTTCTCAAGCACAGCATTATGTCTGATTATTTCTTGACACATTCCTCAAATTAATCCGAATGCTACAGCATTTATCAACATACAGTGTATGACAACTGTAACCAAGTTCAAATCATAAGTGCTGCTTTTCTTCCAGTAAAACGACCATTGTAGCTGGTCCCAAGTAGAATAATTGCAGTATCACTTTTTCACCAAATCGTGCATCCCTGCATGTGTCCTAGTAATCAGTGAGTGTAAGACAGTACCCAGGAACTAGCTCCTTTTAGACATCACTCTAGACATTTAAGGTCATTACTGCTGGAATATGCTTTTCCTGCTATGAGAAGCCAGACCTTAAACAAAAAAAATCGAGTATAGACTGCTGATAAACAACACATTTCCACTGCCAATAGAGACAACTGCAGACAAATAAGCTTTGACACGCCGTCTACGCTAACACCTACTGAGCTTACACGCAGACCATGCATGGCTACTTTGCAAAAGGGTACATTAGAGGATGTAATGGAGAAAACTATTTCAACACAAAGTCAATTAGTTGTACTAAATGCTGACTATAATGACACTATAATTATTTAATTGCCTGTTTATAAATATAAATATTTCTGTTTTACTTTTAAGATAGTAACCAATTTGAAGTCCTAGTTCATCCAGTGATTATTTCCCCACCACATCAAGTTTGTTTGTACTAACTAGGTCAAAGCTAGCAGCCCACCTAGGCCTAAAGATGCAGCTCTCATTGCTGCCAGATACTTAGTTCCTCTGGTTCCAGCTTTTTTCCTCTCTCTCCTCTTGAACCTAGGCACTGGGAGTTCTGGTTGAACTGGGAACACACAGAGTTCTAATAAACAAAAAGTGTTACCCCTGACACTGACAAGTCAGAGTAAAGAAAGAAGTCTTTATATAATGTGTCTTTTTACTCAATTCCAGTGGCATGTGTCAACAATGCTGCAATGCTGAAAAAACCTCTACTATTAAAAACATGCTGGAAAGAATACTTCTTTAGGATAACATACATAGGATTTTACAGTGATAACACTACTACTGTCTGAAACCTGAAGCAGGAGTGAATGATGTGTTCTGTTCCATTAAAGCCAGTGAGCAGTGAGCTTGGCAGAATGTCATGCAGACATTTATGTGGTGGTACCTCTGTGTCTGCTTCTCTTCTTCTCTTCATGTTCTGTACTCTGCTTTGCTGATGTTCAAATGAACAAGAACACATTGAGATGAAGGGAGATAGACGTTACCAAACCATATGAGCTTAGTAAAAAATAATACTCATACAAGTCAATACCACATGCAAGTCAAGGCAAGACTGGACTATGACTCACTTTTCTTTAGAATTACTATCTTATCCGCATTGGCCCATGTGCGAATACTAATATTATGTACAGCACAGAGAAATAATGTTACAGTCAACAACAAAATAACCATAACTGCATTCAGTCAAATAACCTTAACTGACCCAATCTGGGTGTTAACAACACTTTAAAGTCTTTTGGCTTTTTGTGCTATAAAGGCAACATGTCAATCAACAGATATGGAAATAATCTGAGAGAAGTACATCATGGTTTGTTTGTTATAAAACTGCACACAAAACCAAAAGCTACAATGAGCCAAAGCTCAAAATAATACTTTCTGTCCATACACAAATTCATGTGATATGCACCTGCTTTATCTTTACAGCACCAGTAGATTCAGTTCTCTTTACAAGTCATACCTTACCATACCTAAGTCACTCCACCCTAGAGCAGGACTAGCCTGTTTCCAAATCACACATCTGTGCATTCATAACAGACAGGTTCACTGCAAACCTGTTGTCACAGAAACACACCCTCCTCCACATGCACAATACACCTGTGTGCAGTTGGTTGCAGCTGTCTAAGCCCATATCAGCAATTAGTGAATTCAAGCATGAATCAAACAAGCCTCCTTTCTGCATCTCACCCTTCTTCTGCAGTGCACTCCTCTCTTACCTTTCACCCACAACATTAACAAACCAGAACAGCAACATTCTATCTGTACATAGCCACAAAATTGAATTGCAGATTATACAGTTAAGTGTTATGCCTCATTGCAAACAACTACTGTTAATGCACAACATTTATTAAATTTAAAGGAAAATGGAGAAAATGGAACATATACGTGCTGCTGCTGCCGAGCAGACGAATGGCATAACATAACAGGCAAATATAAGGAAGCTCAATTCCTCTACAATACACAAGGACCTGAAGCACAGGAAGTACTGAGCTTAATGTATACTCCCAATCAAATAGCAGTCCTACAAACATTCTGTGACCGGTCAGGCTGATGAAATCAAGATCTTCTACCCCATTTATTAACTTTATTAATTATTTATTGTATCCAGATACAGAACCTGGTTGGTCTGCCAAGGTGAGGGTCACATCACATACTGACACAGCTGACAGCATGTGTATTTTTACTACAGTGGGTGTCTGTAGATTTGTTCCTGCGCAGCGAGCGTGCACATGTAATGAAATCGTGTATAAGAATTTGCCTTAATACAAGTCATCAAGCTCAGCGGGCATGCACATAATGCATGTAGTTGTACTCACATGCTTAAGACATACCATATAAAATAACCACATATTAACATATTGTAACATGTCAACACATTTAAAGATGGAACATAATTTACCTGAGTAATAGTGTTTGTCCAAAAAGCAGTAAAACAAATCTATAGTAGTGGTGTTAGCCCCATTTTATCTCCCACTCCTACTTTTATGACATTCAAATGAAAATTAAAAAAATGTATTTGTAGACAACACTAATGCAGAATGAGTTCCATCAAACTGCAACAGAAGTTATATTAGTGGCAAAACTGTTTAATTTAACAGTTTAATAATTTGTTGCTGGAATTACAAATAAACTTTTTTTTTTCTAAAAGATCAAGATAAACATGTTCACTCAAATAGACTGTTTCATAAGGAGCATGAAGTCACCTTAGAGTGGATCCCACATGTCTGCCTAAACCCAACCCCAGCCCGAGAATGAGGCCAGACCTGACAAGCATGTTGTATATAAAAATCTAAAAGTGTACAGATTATCTACAAGCAAGTCCAACTCCAGAAGTGGTCTAGACATCTTCTGTCTGCACTGCACTTTGGGTGCATTAACTTTACACATACATAGAATTGTGGTCCAACACAAAACCAAAATCTTTAATTTTGGTAGAGATTTTTAAAAGTACAAATTCATGGTCCTAGTCCAGAGTAAATGTTTTCAGGGTCAGTGTTCATGGCATGCAGCAATAGGTCACGACTAAATGGCATAGAGGGACAAATGAAGAGCTGTCCGGTCTTTGGACTTTGTTCAGTGCTTCAGTGCCGTTGTCAGCACAGCTGTGCAGAAGATGACGTATTAACGGATTCTAAAAAAGGATTAAGAGTAACAATAAATAAAAAATAAGTCAGGGCTTAGAAAAGTGTTCCTGAGTATCAAATTTATATCGCAGCAGAGGAACTGACATCATAGGAAAAATCAACAGGATTTCACTTTCAAGATTCGGCTGATTCAAGAACGAAGCTTGTTCGACAAGTTACTTGTTGACTGCAGTATGTGAGACCTGGGAAAATGTAGGCCCAAAGCACAAGGCCAGATTAGAAAATATTTATTTTCAAAGTTATCAGTTGGGTTGCAAAGACCTGCAAAAGTAGAAGAGAAAATACAGTAGAACAGCTTTCCTGACATTGTGGCTTGGGCTGTTGAGGCCCTTCAGTTCAAAGTAAGTGCATTAAAGGATAATCAGGCTGCAGTTGCCCTGAGGCTATTGGTTATGGAGGCCGACTATTACAATCTTCTGTCCCGGATTTCCATCATCTTTTGCACCTCTTCTTCTGACCCCTCCCTCATCCTCATCCTCATCTTCCTCATCCTCCTCTTGCGTGTCCATGATTCTTCCTGAGGTACTTTGCTCTTCCTCCTCTTCCTCTATGGGCTCCAGAGGATTTATCAGACCGTATAGGAAAGTGAAGAAACCATTTAACCAGTCAGATCCAGCCTCGTCCACTTCTTCTAACCAATCCAGAACCTCGGATTCACCCTGACCATCACCCTCACTGGTCAAGCCTACGCAAAATGGGGGTTGAAGGGTAGGGGCATGGATTCATGAAGGGAAAATATGTGGCAAAAAGGCAGGTGGAACAGTGTGGGGAAAAAAAGTGGGGTGGGGGGGGGAACTAATAAAATGCAGAAAGAAAGAAAAGTGTAATTAAATGGAGGAAATGGATATAATGAAAGAAAGGGAGGGAAGGAAACAAGAGGAAAAGGTAAGAGAAGTGTTAAGCGTAGGTTAGGTAGCAAGGGATCCATCCAGGCTCTAGCATAAGCAGTTGGAGTTGGGCTGTCTACTCCTCACCAACAAATTCACCTTGTGGTGGCTTGAGCCATTACTGTATTTTCAAAAAGACAGCGAAACAGCACTAAATACAAGTTTCCCTTAAATTTTTTAATTTCAGATTGAGTAGAGCATATTAAAATAATCTGTCTACATATGCTACAAAGATTCTATGGTTTTTGACAAGACAATTAAAACTCGAGCTACAGACACACACAGACACACACAGACACACACAGACACACACAGACACACACAGACACACACAGACACACACAGACA
>JAUYWH010000009.1:786048-805879 GCA_034779795.1 Ctenopoma multispine | reverse complement strand
AGACACACACAGACACACACAGACACACACAGACACACACAGACACACACAGACACACACAGACACACACAGACACAAAATGAGAAACAGCAGGAGATATGAAAACTTGATAAGGATAAAATGAAAGGCAACAGAAGTAACAGCATGCATAGGTGTGTGTACTGTAACGCCAGGAAGCTATTCAAGTCAACTTGAGTGAATAAATGTAAAACAACGATGGACAGGCTAAAGATGGGCTGAACAGAAAACAGAACCACCTCTCTGCACAATGATGACTCAAATCAAAACAACTGATAGAATTAAAAGAAGACACTTATTTTTTTGATTATTCTAAGACCATAAATGTCCTTTCATGGTGGTTTTTAGTCTCTTCTAACTGGCCTCCACACACCAAGAAGTACATTAACTCTCTACTCTCATGGCTTTCCCCATTTAACTGATCAAGAATTTACACATTACAAAACCAAGCCCCTAGCTGTCTGGAAAGTTTTGAGCTTCACATAGAGTGATGCACATAAAACTATACTGCAACAACACACATATCTAGGTCTTAGCCTGAAAGACATTTTTATTGGGTGATGCAACAAAGCTGAAATTTAACTCTTCAGTTGCCTCAAAGTTGCTTTAATTGACATAGGTTAAAATGTATATTACCTCAACCCGTGATCCTGATAAATCTGATGAATATTAGTTCTATTCTTTGATTTCAGGTTGTTTCATAGTCGTCACTGGTTAGTTACAACAGAACACCTAACTTCTTAAGTTCAGGCTTTTCTTTTTTTAGGTATTTTTGAAAAATTCTAACTCACACTAAACATCATAAGGACATTAAGATTAGTGCTGGGCAGTAATAGCAAAAAAAGTTTTTTATTTTTGTTGTTAACTTTTCTTATACCGTAATACCAGTTTAAATAGCCTAAACAACGTTCGGAGTATAGTGCAGCGGGAAACACCGCTGCTACACCGCTAAACGCGCATTTAATGGAGCACCTGAATTAGCAGAGGTACTGAGCGGTGATAAGGAACAGAGAAGCTGTGTCTGTTGTCTGAAGATACTTCAAGTTTTAATACCTCAAATGTGGACCAAACAACCATTTACTGTAATTTGCTGTACAACCTTAGCTGTAAACATACTGTGGAGTAACAGGAATGTATGAAACTAAGATCTGCACCCTCCACATTCTCAGGTAAAACTGAAAAAGCTCCACTTTTCCAGTCAGACGTCACCTGTAGATGCGTTTGCTAGTGCTTCCTTTAGGTTTACAGTGTTGTTGATTTAATGGCAAATTAACAGACTTTGTACACCACCCAGCTCTAATTAAGATCCTAAGTATTTGAGGAGCACAGTTCTTCTGTTGTTTTCATTGACTAAACCATGTCTGTCAGTTAGCTATACCATTGCAAGTCATGCAGAAGAAACCCAAATGCCTTTTAATGATATCAACAAACAGAACACACTAGTCAGTGGCCTGCACAGATTGTCATACTCAAAATGAAGAAGCTCTGGCTCATGTGTCTTTTTCCCCAGGTGTTTATCACTTGGGACATACTCAATTTACAGAATTCATTTGTTTCCTTTCCTGCAGGACACTCACAGTCACATTGGTTATATGTTAGAGAATATGACTTGCCTAGCAGAACTTTAGCGTCCTCAACATCAAAATCACCATCGCCATCTGTGTCGTAGGCCACCAGTTTATCTACAGCAGAGAGAAACACATGTGGTCTTATCGTGTTAGCTCACAAAGATACATTGTTCATAGCTGTACATCTGCATGCATTATTTAACATCAATGCACAACAGAGAAATTTCACTGACATCTTCCTTAATATTTTAATTCCCATATGTACATCATCTTTTCTGAACCAAGACATAATTTCCAAATGCAATTTCAATGTAAGCAATGGGAGAGTAACTCCATGTCCTACATAAAAATGCTTCCTACAGTGCAGTCGAATTTAAAATCAGGTTTCAGAAGGCCACATTTGCATCCTATGTCCGTCCAAAGACAGCACTAATGTGTGCAGAATTTAGGGCTCTGTATGTTTACGTAAACATTCCTTTTAAAAAACTGTTGTCATTTACAATATCAACAGTGTCTACACATTCACTTCTGCTTTTCTTTCACAAACATGCTCATTTCTGTGTCCAAACATTTGACTGTATATATAATTGATAGAGGGTATAACAGAAATATGTCTGTATGTCACAATATGTCCTGTGATTTTTACCTTGCAATGCCTCAGACAGGTTAATTTGCAAGCCTTTAGCCTTGTCTGCATGCAAAACACAAAACAGACATATCAGAGAAAAAAGCAACATTAATAAATTAATTATTCATACATAAGTATCAGATACATACTACACAGCCAAGAACATTCAACATTAGTCATTAGGGATGCAAAGCAGTGACAGTAAAGCACAATGGAAGTGTGTGTAGTCACACATGACACTTCATGACACAGAAGTGAGACAGAAATGAGCGTGTGTGAGTCTGTCAGCGAGCTACAAGTTTGATAATACAGTAAATGTAACCACTTTATTATAATATAAAATCTCCTGTAGCCATTTTTGATGGTTGATCTGCATCCTATGTTCGTAAGCATTTGGTTTAAAACGAGATTTGTCATGTGTGGAGTGGGACAGAGGAGGAAGCAGACTGTCATGTTGGTAATGACTGTTGATCTGATGTTCGTCTTCTAACAATGGTAAATATAAACTCCCTTCAGCGACAGATGGCAGGTGTCGTCTTTGTGGACAGATGACATAAGCATGGATATATAAGCATATATAAGCAGGATAAAGGTCAAACTAGCCGTTACTACTAGACTACAGAAGAGAGGAAGACATTCATGTACAATTTAAGACAAGTAGATGCATGTGTACTCACCAATGACTCCTTGATAGTCAACCAGGTCGAAGTAGACCATTGCCACAGATGTCCAGACACCCAGCAGGGCTAGGACGATGAACCAGGTGAAGAAGCTGGTGCTGGACCCAGAATCTGCCTTCTTCCCATTTTTATTGACTGACTGGGGTTTAGTATTATCTGCAAAACAAAGACAGTATATGAAGTCACAATGCCACTCAACTCAGACCATACAGTTATATGAAGATACTAATAAATTCTTTACAACTGAATGTGGGGAAATGTCTTAGGAATCATATGTCATCTGCTGTATTTGTGGTAATGCCTTAGAATTGCCTATGGGGAAAGAACGAAGGAAGTGGCAATAGAAAAATGAAACATCCAAGAAGCTATTCCGAGGGGGCTGATGACGTCACACAATGCTTGATGGGAGAAAATAGCAGTACAGAGAATGAACAGGTGTTAAAGAGCACTACATGGTACTAGGACATATCTCAGACACACCAAGAGCTTAGTTAACATAGATTGTAATTATTATTATACCTCTGCTCTGTCACTTTACTGTTTGCTGGAGCTCAGAACAAATACTGATGCCAGGGAAACATGGCATGTTCTGCAAACTAAAAGTGGACATGAATGTGGGTCAAATATGCTGACCCCCTGGAACCATAGCGGCTAATATTACTAGTTTTAAAAAAATTACACCAAAATGCTGCTAGGCCTTAAAACTTTCCAAAACAACCAGTGGGTTACATATTTACATCAAAAACTTAAACTTCATACAGACTGTGTGGTGATCTTTTGGGATGTGTTATGCACTGCTGACAGACCACTCACTGAGCCAACAAGATAGAAAACTAATACACAAGCAGTAAGTTGAGAGCTTGGCTCAAGGACAAATACTGGAGCTTTGGGAAACTGTAACTTTAGGCTTAATTTAACTCTCACTCCTTCACCCTGCAACCAAACAACCATTCCCACAGTGACCTCCAAACTGCTTCGTCCTTCTCAGCTCTCTAGTCCGCAGCATTTAAACATACTCGTTCCTCACCTTGCATTTCCTCACCAATCACCATGGGGATAGCTGTACCAACAGCAGGAGTGGCGGACTTTACCAAGGTTGCTGGATCACCCATCCTGCTGGGCCAACTTGCTAACTAACAGGTCAACTTAGCCAAACACCTGATCAACATAGTCCGAGCTAAGCTAACAACAGTTTTGCGGCCCTGCCGTCTGTCTGTCCCTCCCCTCTTTCTCTGTGGCCTGGCTTTCTTTCTTTCACTCATCTGTCAGTCATCCCTTCTCACTGCCATTTTCCCTCTGAGCCTGATATGGTTCTGGAGGTCAAAAACAGCTATTTATAGTGCTGTTAGACCAGCTGGCCCTGACACACAGCAAGAGAGGGAAAGAGAGGGGGAACAACACAACCATCAACATCACTGCCAGGTCACTGGCAGCTTTCAAGGGACCGCCCCCTACCACTGCCTGATCTGGACGATTATACAGTCATATTTAATGTCCTCTGTAGTGCTGTGTCATCAGCTTAGGTAATTAATACTTTGTTAAAACTTCAGTTCTATTTGCTGCTTTAACACCTGGGTTCCATCTCATTTGTTTTTGTATCTTCCCACTTTTTGGTCACTTCTATATTTTTCCTACCAGTATCAAAGCAGGAAATCTAAATCAAGTCAAGGGAACTGCAACGTTGGACTGTGGAAGTCAAAACTGTGTGAGTGGGGGGCGGTACAGTGGTTTCTTCAGATGTGGGACAATGACAGACTAACTCTGCTTTATAAATAACCACACACAGTCATAAACATAACGGTTTGTCAATAAATGTGAATATGATTACAGGATGCACGTTGTAACTTAAAACTAACAGATTATTACAAACATTGTTTATTGCCGTTGGAGAACAAGATGACAAATCCTGAGTGATAAAACTGTTTGTACAGAATGTACAGTAATGCAGTTATTTAGTGATAATCACCTATATCCCTTACGCTACAGCAGTGGTATTCAGGTCAAGAAGTAAGCCACAGGATTGATAGTGTCGCTACACCGTCATGGTAACATATTTAACACGGCAAGAATTTTAAGTTTACACTTTCAGATGCTTGTTATTGTGATTAGCAACACTTTAGTCAAAGTGAATATGGTGAGGGTGGAGTGATAGTCTTCTCCATGCAACACTTACAAAACTACTTAATACATCAAACTTGAAGCTCAAAGTTTTCTTTACTAAATAGCCTAAAACAAAAAGAAAAAGAAAAAAAAAGAAAGAAAAGAAAACACAAAAAACTGCTATGACATTGCCATGCAACACCTCTACACATGTGCACACACACCAGGGCAAACCATGCATTAACATACCGCTTTGCTCTTCTGTACACTCCATTGTCATACGATGACAGCGGCTAATTCACACACACACCAATGGTCTTCTTTTCCAAACAAATAGAAAACTCTCTCTGCTCAGTCTCTTCTCTGTGACGCTCTGTACACATTGTTCAGTCTGCTCAGCTCCTCTTGAGTCTTATGTAAGGGCTGCTGCTGTGTGCACCGCCTCCAAACTGGCTGCTCATCCCTGAGGCTTTCAACAGTCATGCTCATGTGTGTACACGCACATGCAGATTTGTATACATGCCAAGCGCACACATTTTCTAACCTTTAACCCTGTTTACCAAATGGTGACCTCTGACCCTTGGCTAAGTTTAAATGCAACTGCTTTTGCAAAATATCTCAAATATGCACACATTCACACACTTTTACAGTCATGGTGACAGAATCCCTGTTTCAAGGTTCTCCTGACACAGTTGGCTGATTCAGTAGCACGGCGCCAGGATTTGTGATGGTGCACAGTGCATTCCATCGATAGAAGCTATCTAGACACAATAGAGGGAGAAATAAAAGGTAGGGGACAAATCCCCACGTCTGGCTTTGTTGTGAGAAATCCCCTGAACAACACTAGCATTTACTAGTTAGTGACTCTAATTTCGATTTTATCAGCAGCTGACTGCAACTAGACAAGTCAAGCAGAACACAGAAATTTCAGCTTTTTACAAATTTTAAATGTTAAATCTGTTTCTAACAGTACAGGAAACAAAGTGACCCATTAGCAATTTTCATGGTTTTTCTGCATAAATTGGTCATGAAAAGTAATCTGATGTTAATGACTGTTTGTGTTTTATGAGCTTAGAAGTATTGTGTGTATTGATATTTGTGACTGTGGTGAAATCAGAACACATAACGACCAATTTATGCAGAAAGTCAAGAACTTTCAAAATAATGCTTTAGTTTATGTTAAATGTTAAACAAACTTGTGCCAATGTGTGTTTTAACTAGTCTGGGTGAATGGGAGGCAATTTGGATGAATGGGAGGCAGAGATATAAATATAGCATCTCTTTAATTATTCAGATACCTAGCTGTTTCTTTGTAGAAAATTGTCAGTCTATTACTTTTGGTCTATTTATCTCAGAATCCACAGGCTGGTTGTAGCAAAATGGATGTGGACATGACAACATAATTTGTTTTCTCACTGAGTCAGTTCCAAACTTTGATCCAGATGATGCTAGTATTTATTTGTGTTGCATTTACATTTGCATCACTGAATAAAAAGATAACTGTTTAACACAGGAAGCCAGTAAATATGAGCATCCCTAGGACGCATAATGTAAGTTTCCTGTCTTTCTTCCAAAGAATGCAGCTTTTCTAATTTGCAGTCTGTATATTAAACTGGGAAGAAAAGGCAATTGGGACATTAAACCCAGTGTCTGTAGCATTATTTTTCAGATTTAACAGCAGGCAACAGCTCTTAGTCTTTGACACAAATACACAGCACTGCACTTCCATGCTAGGCAATGAGGTTTTCTATCTACAGGGTTTAGTGTGGTAAAAGAATACACACTGTAAATGCAAAGTAAAAAAACACAGCACCACACAGTCCCAGTGTAACAGACAAGACTGTTACCCTTCTTTCTCTGAATACTTCAGCAACTTCCAGTACTTCACAGAAGAGGGGGCCTGAGGGATTGAGGTGACACATAATGCAGAAAAATAAAGAGAGCACATCATAAACAAGGGAACAAGAAGGGAACAATCCATGATTCAAACAAAATAATTGGAAACTCTTGATATAATTCAGACTAAATGTCTCTAAATTGTTTATAGACAAAGAAAGAGAAAGTAAATATCTGAGAAGCAACCGTAAGTGTTTGATTACACAACGCAACTCAAATAAATACAGAGGCTAAGTGTTAAACTACCTTTACAGCAGATATGCCCAGTGTGCTTTTTGACCTGTACAAATGGAATCACAAGCTGAAAGTTCATTGAGGAAGATGCGTTTCTGAACAGGGCTGGATGTTAAGTGGACATTTTCAATTTGGCAAAGCTCTCATACTACATTATTCCTTAAACCTTGTTCCAGGGTGCCACAAAGTCCAATCTGCAGCCTTCAAAGCTGCTCTCCTTCATGATGTACTGACCCAGAAGTTTGCATCAATCTGGTTCCCTCAACAAAAGGCAATGGGATCCCCCCCGTCCCATCCATTTAGTTACTTGTTATCAGCCAGTATGAAAGCAAAAAAAACTTCTGTGTTTTTTTTATTGATTTCATTTATGTTGTAGAATTAAAATGTTTTAATCTTTGTTAACCACAAATCTTATTTCAGGCCTTTCACCCTTTCAAAAAACAGAGGACAAAGGAAACTGAAGCACTAAATACTAACTGATTTCTTCACTCCAATGGCAGCCTTCCTTCATATGCCTCCTGTGATCACTGGTACAGGCTGATGAACCATACACATGCACCAACAGCCAACATCACATGCTGGTTTTAATGTTGCAGTAGACAGGGATCAGCACAGACAGCTAAACAGCAAGCTGAAATGCGCCATGTGTTCTGGCAGCTGTCAATCATTTCCAGAATTAAAATAATAAAATAACAAGGCTGACCAGTGAATGTACAGGGACAATATTGGCAGTGGTCAGGAAAAGACCCCCCACCCCCCCCCCCCCCCCCCCAAAAAAAAACATTTTGCTTTCTAAGCCTGCATTTTCTTCTTATGCAACATGGAGCGTTATAAAGACAAGTACATTCAGACACAGCCACTTTATCCAAAAAAAATTGTGCATTAGGATAGCATGCAGAAATACACTCCAGTATCAACAAAAGCCACACGGTTTGCACGGTCTCTCACTGGTTCCTCTTTTCATACCTCACAATCGCTTGGTTATTGAGTTCTTTGGATACTAGAGTATACCTGAGACGTGGAGATCACAGAGCCTACTCATAGCTGTACATGCTTCTTACAGTTTGTCTCAACTTACACTCATAGACCCACACAGCCACGTGTCAGCGTGGAATTTATCAACGGCAAGAACAGTAAGAAGTCACAGTAATTGTGGCTTTAACCTAATGTACATAGTTTTCCATCAGATATACAAACAGTATAAAAGCACGGTTTGCCCCTTGGGGAGAAAAGGGCAAGTTGACGTCACACGCTGGATGCGTGTCATTTATGCAACGTTGCGTATTTGTGGAGCGCTCCACACTGCAGACATATGGATGTGAATTCCTGTACTGGGTCCGGGAACAAATGGAGACCCCGAGGGTCCACGTATAACCCCACCCACAGTAAACCATACTGACACGTGAGCACTCAGAAAAGTGACTGGGCTAAATGGGGGGCGGGGTGCACACACATACACTGTTTGATGAACAGGCCTGTGTTTGCGGCTAACTGAAGCTACGCAGCCTAAAGACTGAACTCTCCTAAAAACAGCATTACATAAACCTGCACGAGAGCAGGCTGGCGGTAGGATTCGCGTGCGAACCAGTGCTCTACACTTTAATCCCACGAGCTGGAGTCGCCATGGTCAACCGGGCAGGGCACCGGATAAACAGCTGGTGTAACGTTAACGGCAGCGATAGAGCTACACCTATTATGACGCAGCGAGGTAACTAGCGTTTGTCCTGTCTTGTTAAGAAATTGTAATATTGTTGGCTAAATAAAGGCAGAGCTAACGGAGTTTGCACTTCGTGAGAACGTTGGGAAATCTGTGTGTAAAAGGTTGACAGTAGCATAGGTCGTGTTCATGCGACAGGTAAACGCTGCTTAAAAAGTGTTTACATACCACACAGAGCCAGGTTACGCACAGCTAGCTAGGTGAACCTGCCCAGTTTCACGGAGCACGCACCAACGTCGTCTTTTTGTTTTAAGTCTAACCTAGGCTAGCTCGGACTAAATGAAACACTTCGACACGACTCAACTTTGAATGGGCCGACAGTGAAAGCTGAAGTCTAACCCTATGCAACAGTCCCACCACTTGCAACCTATGATAGAATTAAAAAGGAGAAAAACAACGTACCTTTGGGTTTAACGTGGCCTTTAGCATTTTTCTTTGGAGCCATGGCGATTCAACTAAACAGAAACCACTTAAAAAACAGCAGAGAATGGTCTGAAGCAGCCAACTAATGTTTCTAGCAGTAAGAAAGAAATGAAATTTCGCCTCCTGCTTCATAAAAGCTGGGAACCATAGAAACCCCGTCCCCTTTAGAACTGACAGCTTTCTTAACCAATGACAGGCTCGCTACTGAAAAATGGGCGGCACGGGAGGATTTTCAGACCAATAAAATTGTAGAGGCGTTGAGCTAATTCAAGCGTGTGGATAGTCTTAACATTGCCCCGCCCCTTTGCTCCTCTGGAACGTGGCAAGATGGAAGCTAGCCTGGTATCGCGTTGTTTCCCTTTTCTCGCTGCATAGCTTATTTATTTGAACATATTAACACAGAAATACGTCATAATGACAAAATACACAGACATATATTTATAATAAAACAGATGAAAACATATCTTAAACAGATTTTTACATTACTTTTTGTGAGGTTTTCTGTTTGTGCATGTCTGGGATGGATACAGTATGCTGTGTGTAAAGTGCTAGCTTTGTTTCACTTTATATTAAATGGGACTTGAACCAGCATTGTTAAATGGCTTATCAAATGTTTGGATTTACTACAACCACAAAACTAAACTAAAATCAATGCCTACATACCCATCCTGAGCCCATACCTCACCTTTTCTGATCTTCTTTATTACCACAAACTAATGCATATAGTCTGAAATGTGGTGCATCCGTGGTTTGGTCTGTTGGTTCATATGAGTTGACACCGACTTCTCCCGGGATGACATGTAGAATGCCTGGTGTGAACTTATTTAGACTGTTGAGGTTCTTTATTGAACCTTTTGGCATCCATCAAACAAGATCAAACAGCAGGCAGATGATTGCCAAGTAACAGTACTTTACAGCAAACCTACTAGTTATTACAGAAGGTGTTTAGGTGCACGAAGTGACACGATCAACAAATCCCTGCACTACTATCCACAAACCCTCCTGCAGAACCATTTGGTTATCTGACAAAGACGTCTCACATTTGGTTGACCCATAGGCAGCACAGCCCCAGGGTGAGTTCTTAGCTTGTGGGTGTCATCTTAGAGGGACAATTCTCACAGAATTATTGAGGGGGGCTTTTACTTGACCTCATCAGTAGTTTTTTGGAGTCAACAGTGATCTAATCACCTGAATGGAATTTGCATGAGGGGCAATGGGTCATATGTGCCTAAGTACTGGATGAAAATGTCTATTGTTTCCATATTCAGGCTTGATATGGGGGACAAATACCATCATCATAGCAATAGGATGACTTCCTGTGGATTCTGTTTAAACACACTGCACATTTTTGAAAAACAAAACGACTAACCAGGATGTAAGATAATTCTCATATACTGCAATATTAAGTTGTAGGAATGAGGCAACTGTGCATGTTCCAGTGTGTATAGAAGGTGGCTTTGGGGGCTTTACTAGTGGATTAATCTGGACTCAATCTATGACTCAGTCATACCTGTGCTTACCATGACATAACAACAGAAAGGAAATCCCTAAGGACCCTGATCATTTAAATTTCAATTCAATCTGCATTGTGAGCCTTACATCAGACAAGCAGCTTAATAGTAGCATATGCCTATCACCTTATATGCTTACTGTCTGCTGAGCTATGGGTGGGGGTTGGATTCAGTGTCTGTAGAACACAGGGCAAAGTGAATTCGATTAAAACTGTATCTGTTGAATGTTTCTGAGATGATGGACATGAGACAATTAATTGTTCCAATTTGCAATGACAGTGGCAGTGGTTGAGGGGGTCCTGGTGTTTAATGGTCTACGTGTAAGCTCCAGAGTCTTATTTTAGCCACGCTTTGGGAGAAAACATGCCAGTCTCTCCTGCTATAGCTGACATCTGATTGATCAGAAAATTCAAAACTAAATAAAATAAACTAAGTCCCTTATTTATAATAAAGGTTTTGAGATGAGATTTTCATATGTGCATGTGTGTGTTGGATTTCTGCAGAAGGCCTTTGCTGAGTCACATCTTTCGCTCTGGCCATCAGCTCTGTTATGCCCTCTGCTGACTCTGAGCTGGCATGAAATCCACTGTGTGACCTGGATATCAGTGACCCACTTTATGTATATGGTGTAGCTGCGCTGTTTATGTAGCCTGTGGCTGTTCTCCAGCCCGCAGAAAGTGTGTGTACACTCCCTGTGCACACAGATTTTTCTATCAGTTTGGAGGAGAAGTTAAGGGAAGCTTCCTGTTCATGAAGTGCAGAATGTCAGATGCAGTCATCTGCAGAGATCTAACAGCAGCCCTACCAGTCTAACAAGATGTCCCCAACTATGTCATGTTAAAGCTGCTGATTTAGAATAGAAGCTATTCCTTGTGCTTTAGCCATGGCAAGACAAACTATGTAAATGTTGTTGTGAACCGGTCATCATCACAGGTGCCCAGTCTCAGTGTGTGTGGGGATGATGATCTCCCGCCTCACCTGTTGCCCTGGCTCCCTCTTGCTGTAGCATTTGTGTTGTGCCTCGTCAATCCCTAGTTGTAAGCACTGAACTGCTAGTTGTTTTAATGTCATGATGTTGGGTTTCAAAAAATTCATAGGTCCCACATCCTCTTTACGCAACTTACTTGTGTAGCAGCATTCCAACAGTTCCCTCATCCTCTCCTATATATATATGACATGATAAATATAGTATAATAAATATTTACCTATGCTGAATGTCAATAGCTAATAGAACCACATAATTATAAATCCTGTTTTCATTAAGACAGTTTCTGCTGTATTGGTAATCAGTGGCAGGTAGTATTAAAGTGCATACATCATTCTCAAATGAACCACTTTGGATTTTGGATAAATGATTAAAAGATCAAAGATAAAAAAAACAGATACACAAACAACACTGTGACCTTTTCCCAAAATGAAGAGTCAAAGTGGCACCATGAACTACACAAAATCAATAATCTGTTTCCTGAAACACTACTAACTATCTACTTTTGCCTAGTATTAATGTGAAGAGTGGTTGGTGTAAAAACAATACCACCATCCTGTAATACACTGAAGGGGAATCACGTCAGTGTGTCTTTTAGAGGAAACTATTGATTAACTTGTAGATTTCACCAGGTCAGTTTGTCCCTAAGCACTCTCTGCATGTCGTCTAAAGCTCTCACATGTACACAATGAGCTTAACAATGTAATCTGACTACATGTGATCTCATCACATTCACTTGTGAACATGTGAAATAGCTGAAAATCACACAAGCTTACCTCATGTTAGGTGATGGCATGAGGAAACCAGGTGAAACTGTCGTTGTCTGTATCTCTTGTTAATTAATATGTATAATAATATTATGATGGTAAAATACAATGAAAGATCATTTGTAAAGAAGCAGACAAGAGTCTACACAGATTAGTAATATCAGTAAAGAATCAAAATTCCATGAAAGATAATTCTTTTTTCAGCAATGATGAGTTGTTTTCCTCTGACAGTGCACTTATACAGAAAAGCTTCATTTCCCATTTTTCCCCTTCTATTTTACTATTTTTTATTTTATTTGTACTTTTTTCTAGTAAAAGTACTATTGCAATATCGCAAAGAGGAGGTCAGTGGTTAGAGAGATGACGGAAGATCTTCAGTTGACAACAATTTTGGTTTTTTTCGAATGTCTGGAGAAGTGTGAAGCATCACATCTGTGAATTACACAACAATCTAAACTGTGTGTGAGGATTTGTTTATAGAGGTGTATTGTTTTGTCTCTCAGTGCATTTGTAAACTCTATAGTAGTTGTTATTGTGCAGCCTTTAACAGTGAATGTCATATTGCATTTCATCAATCTGCAAATTGAATCCTGTTAGGAAAATTAACTTGGTTTCTTCTTGCCATAGTTTCACTTGGGTTTCTGAGAACCTGCCTCCACAACAGCCAGAACAGAGAGGTCATGATAACCCACAGTTTTATAAGAAGTCTACATGGTTTACAATCTGTAACACAAGGACATACTTGGCTGGTATGACATCTGTAATAATGTGTAGAGAATTAACAGTGGAGCAAAGGGGTTTATTCATGTATGCATAAGTGAAATTTGGTTTCTATATAAATAAGACTGTACTATCACTGAAAGCCCACAATTTCTGCTTCTGCGGTGCTGTAGAGTCAATAATGTGTACCAGACTGAGCAGTGCTGATAGACATGTTTACTGACCTGCTAAAACACTGGTCAAAGGTCAACACTGAGAATGAGTGAGGGAAAGCACCCAGAAACAGGGAGAGCACAGTGAGATAGACCACAAACAGATCCCAGCTGTCTTCGGGTGAGAGGCGGTCCATCGCAGGGCCGACATACAGACGAACAGACAAACAACCATGCACACTCACATACACACCTACGGACAATTTCAGAAGGCCCAATCAACCTGACATGTATGTCTTTATGTCTTTGGACGGTGGGAGGAAACCCACGCAGACACGGGGAGAACATGCAAACTCCACACAGAAAGGCACCCGGCCGACCCCGGGGTTCTAGTTGTGAGGCGACCGTGCTAACCACTACACCACCGTGCCGCCCAAACAGACAACATGACATGTTTAATAAAGCTGTGTTACTGAGTTTTTAAATGATTCAAGATATAGTAAGTGATGGAAGAAGTGTTAAGTAAAGAAGGCAACAGCACAATTGAACCACAATTTAAAAGTCCAACATTCAAAATCTACTTAAGTGAAAGTGTTAGTGGAAAAAGTATGGCGTATAAAAGCAAAAATATTACATAGCTAAAATTGGATGGACCAGTGATACATTTCCATATATAGCATTATTATTGTTGATACAGTAACATGTAAGATGCACTTCATTGCTGGAGGTGGCTGCAGTAAATCAAATTCTACCTTTTTTTTCCATATAATCCCATTTTGAGAATATGGGAATATAACTCCATAATTTGCTTTGTATATTGTATACTAAAACCCACTCTGCTCCACTCAGACCTCCATCTCTCTACTCTGCTACACTCAATCCAAAATCAACCCGCTCCCCCTGCTCTTCTATGCTCTGCTCCCCTCTCCTACACTCCTCCACACTCTACACAGCCCTTTAGATAGTTGATATTAAAATATAATAACTACAAGTCAGAAGGGCGAGCCTCACTCAAATGTTTATAGGTGCAAATATCTCTGTAGTAAGGCTTCAATGTCACCTCTCCACAATGAGATACATTTTAGAGCATATTTCTATTTAAAAAAAAATTTTTTTAAAGTTATATTCTGTCATTTTAATTTGGAATGTGACTTGTTTCCATCAGGCTCACTGAGTATTCTCCACGTACCAGGAGATAAACTTGAAGCACATTGACACAACCCAGCACCACACAATTTATTAACATTTTCAGCCCTTTATTTGTTAAGGTGCACAAGTCGTAGCTGTCTACTTATTAGCAGACATACAAAAATATAAAGACTGAGTCTTAGCTTCAAATATTATATAGATCTTCTTAATTCAGAAATAAATCATATACAGCATCACATGGGCTGCAGAAGTGCAGCAATTAATACAAATAATTATAAACCTAGAGCTTTCAGCTAATTCACAGTTTTACCTGGGTGTATGCAAACATAGTCAAAGGCACATGCAGTTACCATTGTTTTTACCCTTCATTCATATCACTGATACAATTCTTCAATTACAGTCTTTTCTACATCACAAATGATATAGATTGGTAAAAAAGAACAACACAAACAGTTGAAATGACCACCATGGTTGAAATGATCAACTGTGAACAAAGAGAAGACTGGATTGATTTGTTTGGCTGGCTGATAAGATGAAAGTCTGGATGGAGTGATGAGCTGGAATAAAAGTAGGGTTCAAACTCATCGTTTGTGGCGCTTGCTGTGCATTACGACATGAAAACACACTTGTTTGTTGCTCTGCAGTTGTTACACAAATCTCGATCTAGACATTAAATTAGATTCACTGGAAAATAATCTGTTGGTTATTAATTTATACAGAATTACAGAGATTCTTGAAAAAAAAAAAACTTAACATGACATCTATACAGTAACATTCAGCAGCATTCCTGTACAACTGAAAGACCACCATTAAGGTAGGTTTGTTGTGTAGTGGTAGTGGGATTATATTTGATACAAATTGTGGCAATGGAGACCTTAGGGGTTTTTAAAAAGCCCATCTTTATAGGTCTTATTGTTGATCATATTAGCCTAGCTTAGCATAAAAGGCTGGAGGGAAACTATTTGGTACCCTGGCTTTTTCCCCAGGTAAAAACACTCATCAACACCATGCAGTGGTTCTTGTCCACTTAGTCTGGGCCAAATAGTGGCGCAAGGAAATAACTCTATAACAACAGTTGGCAGCAGTCTGCATTCATCATTTAAAAAGGAAAAGCAGAAGAAGAGCGAAGACTACAGACAGTCAAACTGAAAGCAAAGTGGTATTTACTAGTGTCTCTCACCACAGATAGTTCATAGCTACTTCCAATTAAAAATATGCCTGAAAAGAAGTTGTAAAAGGCCCCGGGGTCTATTTCTCTTCTTGTGCAGTGATTCACCCACAGTCCAACATTGTCTGACAGCTGACAGTCGCTTTTGTCTGTAACAGCCATTATAGAGCCAAGCCAACCCTGCCCACAACTTTTCAGGCTATATCCTAAAGAGAGGGAGGAAAGTGAAAGTGGTGAAAGCAAGAAAGAAATGCTGAACATGCCACTGCATTGAGTTACAGAATCTAGGGGAACATAGGCTAGGCTAGACGTGACATTAAGACTTTTGTTCTCTTTCTGGGTATTTTAATCAAAAGATGCAACTTTACCCTTGAATCAAATTATACTGGGGAATGTAACAAGGAGAACAGCTACATAATGGATGAACATCATGTAAACTCAAAGTCAGTGTGATGGATCAGTCCTGAAAGTAACACAGATGTTAAAGAGGTTCTTTCTGCTCTCTTATTGCAACCTAATAAGTTAGAACCCTGGAGTTAAGGTCCTCAAACATGGCCGCCAGAGAGTGCGTACATTTCACAATTCCACACACTGAATTGTTCATTCTCAATTTTGTCCGAGATCTGAGTCATCAGGAGTAATGGCAATGTCAGCAGTAGGGTGGGCAGCAATTTGCTGCAGAAGCATCTCTGATTGAAGCAGCTGATTGGTCCAGTCTTGACACGCCTTCTCTATTCCTAGCCCTTCCCCTCCATATTCTGGAGGCAGGATGGTGGGTGAGAAGAATTTACTTAGACTATTGTGGAAATCAGCACCGTGCATATGGATCTGAGGAGGACACAATTTGGATTTAGATTTAGGTTTAAAGGCATTTGCACCGTTTCTGTCAGACAAAACCAGTGTAAAAAAAAAAAAGAGATTATGCTGACCCTCTGTTTGATCTTGTCTGGCAGGAAGGGACGAATCATGGCAAAAACTGGCCGAAAGAACATTGGCTCGTTGACCAGATGAATTCCTCTAACTTTTAATGGAAAAGAGTCCTGAAAAACACACAGAGGTGGAACAGTTAACATATCAGAGCCAGTCATTTGATAGAATTTCTATTCAGATCTAACAGCCACACATTACAGTTCAAATACATCCGAAATACATATGTGCAACAAATGAAATCACAACTGGGTTAAAGTCAGAATCTGAAATCATTGATTTGTTGCTTTAGCTATATTAGCTGACATTAACTTGTAGGATACTTTGATAAACTTGGGAACTGATCAAAGATAAAGATCATGACTGTAATTATGGATGTTCGTTATTGGCTTTTTCACCAATATCCAATATACCAATATTGTCTAAACAGTAACTAAAGTAAGACTTTAGGCCTACCGAAAGTACAGAGGATATCTTTCTTGCAAGGGAAGGGTTAATCTGCAGGGCGTGCCCCAAAGTCCACCCTTGCAGGTCAAATATGGCCTTGATACCACGCCGCTGGGTCTCCGTCTCTGTGGAGATGATCTCTGATGTCATAAGGCTGACCCTGAAAACCTGATAGGCGGACCAGTCTTTTGGATTCCACTGCCCTGCGGACAGACAGACAAGATGCATAATCATTCCACGATAAACTTTTTTATATTCAATACCAATACTAACTCAGGTTACTGTAAAGTTTGTTGTGGTTACAGTTTGAGGATGTGTTCACCTTATCACGGTAAACTGAAGACACAGCATTTATCCTTCCTGTACAAAACAGCTTTACCTTGTCAACAGTGCTAACATTGCTATTAGTATATCACTATGTAATCTACTTTAATTTAAAAATGTAGTCATAGGTTAACTTTCATGATGCTGTTATGGCCTTAAATGATTTGTAACAGGTAAAATTCATATTAAATATACAGACAGGTGGCCGAGTCGAAAAATCCCTAAATGCAACTGGTGACAGGTGAAATAAAGATGATAATTGAAACAAAGTTTTAACTTGACACATCAAGATCTAATTATCTAATTATCGTTCCCTAATTGAGAATCGAGCTGATTGACAGCAACTGAATATGTTCACAGATGATTAGCACAAAATCAGTTCCTGTCCTTTTGTAACTGGAGCTGACCTTGAGAGTGTTTTGCATATCTGACTGGAACAGTATCATCAGACAAGGCGTTCTGTAGAGTCCTACTTTCACTATCAACAGCTGCAGCCTGGGGGAGTTTTAAAGTGACTGAGTAACACAAAGTGGTGGTTTGATCTTGCGGTTTAATTTTACTGCTGGCTCTGATTAACACGTGTCAGAACAACAAATGTGCTGCTGCTTTCTTGAAGCCATAAGTAACCACAGGACTAATTCAACTTAGACAATAGGGAGGAATCATTACTGGCTGATTCTGATAGCGTAACCTACACAGTGTGGTTTTTGAGGACTTTAGTCCTGTGACGAAGTAAATTATCATGTCAGTTACAGAGAAGCTAAATACTGAATTACTTGGCATGAAAAAAAATTAAATAACAAATATTAAAAGACAACTACAATTTAAGAAATGAAACTGATGGCAGTGGTAGAGTAAATGTACCTCCATACCACAAGAGGTACACAGTAATGGAAAGCCAGATGCTGTCATGGACTCAAGTAACCAGGCTACTCAAAGAAACCAGGTTTCTTGGGTTATCTGGGACGAGTTTACATGCACTTCAGACACCTGCAGCTGCTGATTTCTCTCTGAAGCCCCAGCCCTAACCCTTATGATGACGGTGAGATTGTTAAAGCTGTTGGATGTAGGAAAAAAGAGAAACACCACCACCAGCACCTGTAAAACAGGAGTCTCACAGGAACTAATCTGCTCTGCTAGGTACTTAAGCTGCCTTTCTAACTGCTGGCCTTGCCAACTTGTAGGGGTAAACACAATAAAACAATGCAACAAAGAGTGTTAAGCAGGCAATGCTGCAGACGGTGGAGGAGAAATGGAAGCTTACGACAAGCAGTGAAGATGAACTGTGCTGAACTCTGAAAGACATTAAGTTGAATTAGAATTGCATGCATTCTTTCCATTTAATTCATTTTCATGGCATCACATGTTGAGGAATTCCTGTAGTTGTGGATTAGACCTGACTGGATCACTCCAAAAGATGCAATTTATGTCTCTATTCTGTAGTAGATTTACTTCTATTTAATATTTAGGGTCATTTTCCTGCTGCATCACCAGCTTCTTCTGAGCCTCAGCTTGCAGACACCCTGACATTAACTTGTAGGATACTTTGATAAACTTGGGAACTGATCAAAGATAAAGATCATGACTGTTTGTGTTCTAGATTAATCTTAGAAATACTGTATTTGGTGACATGTGACATTTCATGGCCAATTTATGCAGAAAACCACCACCTTTCCACTGCCTGTATGAGTGGTACAGTGGTTTGACATACGCTAACACTTATACTGACCAATCCTGTAGATGAGCACCCTGCTGCCAGTGTGGTCCCTCTGCGGCAGGACGGCGTGGTAGGACGTGTTGAGGAGGCCGAGCACAGAGGAGGGAGACAGGCAACCGCTGATCTCTGGACTCTGCTTCCGCCACTGCTGATAGTTGAGCAAGAGCTGCACAGGACACATGCAACGTTCAGGGGACATCAGCAAACTTACATGAGTCACCTGTGAGTGCAGCTAAAACCTCATTACATTAAAGAAGACGTGCGCTGTAAGCGAGCAGCAGCCTTTCATCTACTGTGTTATCTTAGCCAAACCCTGAGAGTAAATGTCCCTGGACATGTAGGTCAAACAGCAAATAAATATTCAACGTCAAGCTGTTAAGTTGTAAAAAAACAAATCAACTATTAGTGTGGTAAATGTGAGAATGTGTTTGTGTATCAGAACTTGGACCCACTTGGCCGAGTTCCTACTGGATTCAAATGAAAACAAGCAACTCAGCCCCTGGTGACAAGTGTTCATGCTGAAGAACTGGCTACAGCCTACACACACACACAGACACACACACACACACACACACACACAGAGACACACACACACAGAGAGACACACACACACACACACAGAGACACACACACACACACACACAGAGACACACACACACACACACACACAGACACACACACACACACACACACACACACA